>VDFB02000013.1:61797938-61826927 GCA_007258455.2 Sequoia sempervirens | reverse complement strand
GGGGTAGGAGGGAGAGACTTGAGATAGAGACCTAAGAGAAGGAGATGGGGTAGGAGGGAGAGACTTGAGAGAGAGAGGGTAGAGGGTTTAAGGGTTAAGGGTTATGGTTTAGGGTTTATGGTTATGGGTAGTGATGGAACTTCAAAGTTTTGTTCTCTGTGTTCTATTTTATAAAAACAACACATATGGACTAATAGTTGAACACAAAAAATCTATTTGTTGTTATAAAAAACAACACATAATGATTTAAATACAACTTATATGAACAAAAATGGACCAATAGTTGAACACTAAAACTTTTTGAAAATCCTTCACATTTAATGGGAAAATACATGTTATTTATTGTGCTCACCTTTTATATTTGTAATAGGACAAACTATTAATATAAAATTATCCAATGCTTGTATTGATGGAACTTCAAATTTTGTTCCTAATGTTTCACTCATGCCTTGCCTTATGTCACTGGTCTTTCATGGTGTTAGAAAATTTCTTAGGGCTGGGGTTTTAGCTTTGTCTTCATCTTAAACCCTTGTGTTTACCTAATGCCTTTGTTGGGATCTATTTTTCCATTACATTTTTTGAAGGGTTTAAGAAACATCTTATGCCCCATTGTTCCGTCTAGGCCTGGTCCCTTTGGTCTTAATATTTTATTTCCTTTGCAGGTTTTATTTTCCTAAGTTCTGGTTGGCTTTGTGCTGAACGGTTTTAAAAAAACTTATGTCATTGTTTTCCATCCGCATAGTAATGTCCCCTTACCCTTTAATGAATGTTTTATTTTTTAGAAGGATGAAATTCGCGCTGTTGTCGATCAAAATGCCTTCAAGATCAACGGTTACCTGCCATCATGTGATCGAGAATTGTAGGATGGCGATATCACGGACGGGCTACATGTGTCCCATATGTGGATCAAATTTGTGCGACTGTTCATCAACTATCCTTTGATCTGAGCCGTTCCCCGCCATCCCGCGATGGTGCTTTGGTTGATTGTGAAATCACGGGCGGCTGCCACGTGGACTGTATAAGGTGGGGCCTGAGGAAATTTTCCATTCGCCTAGTAATGTCCCATTTCCTTTAATGAATGCTTTATTTTTTAGAAGGATGAAATTCGTGCTGTTGTCAATCAAAATGCCTTCAAGATCAATGGTTGCCTACTATCTCGTGATCGAGAATTGTAGGATGGCAATATTGCGGGTGGGCGACACGTGTCCCATCCGTGGATCAAATTTGTGCGACTGTTCATCAACTATCCTTTGATCTAAGCCATTCCCCGCCATCCCATGATGGTGCTTTGGTTGATTGCGAAATCACGGGCGGCTTCCACGTGGACTGTACAAGGTGGGGCTCAAGGAAATTTTCCATCCGCCTAGTAATGTCCCCTTTCCCTTAAATGAATGTTTTATTTTTCAGAAGGATGAAATTCGTGTTGCCTTCGATCAAAATGCCTTCAACATCAACGGTTGCTTGCCATCCCGTGATCAAGAATTGTAGGATGGTGATATCGCAGGCGGGCGAAACATGTCCCATTTGTGGATCAAATTTGCGCGACTGTTCATCAACTCTGCTTTGATTTGAGTCGTTCCCTGCCATCCCATGATGGTGCTTTGGTTGATTGCGAAATCACGAGCGACTGCCATGTGGACTGTACAAGGTGGGGCCCAAGGAAATTTTTGTGCAATATATTTTAAATGTTTTATTGCTTCCAAAGCAAAAAATTTAAATAAAATATTTGATAAGGCTTGGGGGAAATTCATTAAAAATTAGCAAAAGGAGAGAAATTAGGGAAACTAGTGATTTTAATGGTATATTAAAAAAAATCATATTTTGATAGTTGAATACATTCAAAATATTTCTAATATAATTCTAATTTTAAAAATATATTGTTTAATTTTTTAAATATATATTTTTTATTTTTTTTAAATATATTATACATACAAAATTATATAATCAATAATATATAATAGATTTTGGTGAATATATCTAGGTATGTTAATATATGCTTGAAAAACTAATTTTAATTAAAAAACTTACTAACATCATTAAAAGGTAAGTTTATAATTATAAAATTTAACATTAGAATTATTTAACATTTGAAATAGAAAATTTAAATATTATATTATAATAGTTTATAATTTACTTATATAGTATTTTGGATAATAGAAACAATTTTGATTGATTTAATATTTTCTAAGTTCATTATTGAATTTAAATCTTATAAATATAATTATATATCTTTAATCAATATTATAATTTAAAAATAATAATGAATATTGAACATCTTAGATTTTAGTATAACTTAAATATTAAAAAGTTTAATTTATAAGTTTATAAAATATAATATATATTTTTTTAAATAAAGATTTAAAGATTATTATATATATGTATATTTAAAGATCCATAGAATTATCTTTTTAACTATGAAATTAATATGATTAATTTCATTTATAATTTTATCTTATCTTATCTTTTTAACAATTTTTTGGTATCTTACATAATTTGTTTTCTATAAGTATCATGTTGTATACTCTTTATATGGAAGGTAGTGTTTTTTCATGGAGCTTAATAAGTTTTAATAATTTTTAGTCATTTTAAAGATTTTTATTTTTTAATAAAGATAGGTATATATAGACTTTTGATGGCTTATGTACAATTATGCATATTCTTTTATTTATTATATTTTTTGCAATATCATGTTATTCTTGATTAATCACATTATTTGTTTGTCATTTTTATTTGTTTTGTTGAAAAATATTTTATCTTTACTTTACATCTATGATAATTTCAAAATTATCAAATTTAAAAATTATAAATAAAAACTTATTTTTATTAATCTCTTGAAGTACATAGGTCCTAATATTTTTGTGTTATGTCTCTATTGAAATTTATGAGATGTGTATGTAATTATTAGCACAACACTCTTAGAGATTAGGATTTATTTTCACATTTATCTATTTTCTTATTGTTCCTATTAGTGGCTAATTAAATCTTCATTGAAAACCTACAAAGAGCTTGGGTCCTTCAATCTCAAAGCTTGTCTAATTTCTTGATGAGAATCATTCACAAAAGAATTGAACATTTTGAAGCATGAAAAACAAGATGATGTTAAGTTTTCACACATTATACAAAAGATCCTTTTCAATAGATATATCTAAGTTAGTTAATGCCATTTTGTCATGATATACTTCTTTGATGCTGTCAATACTAAATCTAATGATTGATGAACATTTTTGCTTTTAAATTTATTGTTCTTGGTTGATTGTTGTTATAGACAAGTTGGTATGATTTCAAATTTCAATGTGTACCCTTATATATGGGAATTGAGATAAACAATGACACAAACAATAATGAAATCAAATTGATTGCTTTCCAAATTCATATTCATGAAAATGTAAGCATTTTTTCAAGTCTATAGGCATCTTGATAAAGATAACTCTCAGCGTGTTTTACATATATTATTAATTAATATAGGTATGCTAGTTAATTAAATTATTAACTATATTTTATTTGTATTATATATTGAATTGTTAAAAGATGTAAAAATCTTAATACTAAATATATAGGAAAATGGTTAAAAAATTACATATTTTTCAAAAAATAAAATATAGTGTGCAATTTAAAATACAAATTATATAATTCTTATAATATTTATATTATTATTTATTGAATATTTTATAGAATTTAAACTAAAAAATTAGCCTCCCCCTCTCGCTCTCCCTCTCTCCCCCTCTCTACATATATCTCCCTCTTCCCCATCTTCTATCTCTCCCTCCTCTACATATCTCTTTATTTATTCCAGTGCCAAATAGTACAAAATTTCAAGTGCCACATAGAGCAAAGATATTCCAATTTTTTATATCATCAAATTTGGCACTTCATCAACATTTGTATCTTCATCAAAATTAACAAAAGCAAAGGTATGTACTTGAATCCCTTGCATTTAAATTTTTCTATGTATATAAATATTTTAATATTTCCCTCAAATCCATCATATATATATTAGTGTGTATTTATTTATTGCAATAAAGAACTAAACTAAGTAACACATTAAAAATTATAAGGATTTGTGCTTGGAAAAAATGCATAACAATTTTTTTTGTTAGATGTTGTGTTGTATAGTTTAGAAAAACTCAAAATATGAATAAGATTTTAAGGCCATATATTATGGTAGCTTACAATGCAAAAGAAGGAAGGAAATCTATTATCAATTTTAATCTACAATTTAATACCATATGAAAAATCACATGTAGTATTATCTAAAATTAATTCTTAACATATTAATTTTATAAAATACACTTACCATGAAATAAACTTCTCCCAAGAAAGAAACCCTAAGTGAACATTAATTGAACCCTAATTGTAGATTCATAACTCTAATTAATCATAACCCTAATTGAACCCTAATTGTAGATTCATAACTCTAATCATAACCGTAAGGGAGCACTTATTGAACAGTAGTCCTAATTGTACCATAACCCTAACTTTGAACTATAGTTAACTCTAATCCTAGCCCTAACACTAATTATTATCCTAATTGAACCTTAACCCCAACCCTAATCTTAACCTTGACCCTATTTGAACTCTTATTGAATTCATAACCTTAATTAAACCCCAACCTCATCCTCAATCTTAACCCAAATTGAACATTAATTGAACCCTAAACCTAACCCTAAGTGAACACTCATCCTAATTGAACTCTTAACTTTTTAGTTGAAAATATTAAAGTGCCTTAGATTTTCCCATTCATCGTCATTTATCATTCAATTCCTAATAGAACTCCAAAAATTTATAGTTTTATAATGTTTTAATACACACCTAATATTAAGGGTTTAGAGTTTAAGGGTTAAGGGTTTAGGGTTAAGGGGAGAGAGATAGAGGGAGTGAGTGAGTGACCCATTTACATATTATTCTTTTATTCTTCGTCAGTTAAATATTTAGTTACCCATTTATCGTTAGCAGAAATGACCCAAGAATTTAATAGAATGGAATACTCATATAATACCTTGCATTATGGAGCTCAATTCTCTGATATATTACTACTTATCAAATCCTTTGTAAATAATTGTAAACTTATGACTCCATTTAATCATTTAATTTATTTTCTTGAATCAAAGCAAAAACATAGACACACAATTGAACATATTCTCAAAAGAAGAATGATAACTTCATTAACATTTCATTCAAAATTCACTCAAATCCACATAAGGAGAGAAAATATATTAGAATTATACGTTTATTCATGCTTATAAGTCATATTTTCATACAATTTAAGATAATTTGCATTTATTCATCCAAAACTCAAATACAGGCTATCTATTCTATTCTGTCCGCTTGGGGTTTTAACAGCCAATGGCACCACATATATCACTTCCTCATCAAAGGACATATATCTTTCTACCCATATATTCAACTCAAAACCTAGCTAGAGCTTTCATGAGTTCTCTCCCTACAAATGAGCCTTGAATTCCCTTTTATATGACAAGGGAGCAAAAAGCTTCAGGCTCAAATGTAATTTCACCACAAATTTTCATTTGAACAAATTCTCCATTGCATTTGACTTTAATTTCAAAACTTCCCACATTTTGAATCTGCAAAACATAGTGACGCACGAACTAGGGAAAGCTAAAAGAATAGGGAACACAAATTGTCATCTGTTGTTGCCCAATACGGTAGACCCTCAGCCTCCTCTTCTTTCTTGTCCCGCTTGGGGTTTTAATAGTTGATGTGCACACACATATCATTTCCTCATCAAAGGGTAGACCATGATTAAAGCGACTTAAATACCGACTATTGCTCGTTACATCATCAAAAGTGTTGCTCGTAAGGTTGTCAATGGGCAAGTGTTGGCATCCACAGCACACCGACTGCTTTCCTTTGTCATCTACTAGTTGAGCAGCAACGTCCTAGAATTGCAACCTTCTACTGCATTTACTGGGCACAAGCCTGGGCTTGTCAACCAAAGCACCTTCCTGAATAGCAGGACTAAGATTCTGTGAGCTTAAACAAACAAACCTCCTTACTGACTTACTCATTTTCTCTTCTTAGACAAGCACTCAAACTTGATTAGACTCAGCCCACAAAGCGCTCTAACTGCTACAAGAATGACACTACTAGCAGTTAATTCCTCTTGTATTTATTGTGCGAGGTAATTCCAACCTTCATCAATGCTTAGTAAATATGCATGTGCAAACATGGCAATTTGGCAGCATATGTACTATCATCATTTAACTAGAGTTGCATGAGAATCAAAAGATCACCCTTCATGATTGCCAACAACAACATCTTCACACAGATTGAGATCGACGTGACTACACAAGCAATGAATAATTCATTAATGCTTCACCAACCTTCCTCTTCCTCCTACGAGCTAGCAGGGAACAACAGAGATTTACATTAGCTTTTGATCTTGGTTGTTGATCTAAAACTACGGGTTATGAGCTCAATAGTGAAAATTGGGCCCCACATTCCATATAGGACACACATCTGCCTTTTGATGTCCTGACACCAAATAATAGGGTGACACCTTAGGTCTGCGAGTTGGCTGGGTACGATCGAGATCTTCTCCCATATCTTCAAATCTGGAAAACCTGCACATTGCACAATTAGTATTTAATGAAAGGCTTTGGCTAAGTCGTCAATGACATGACCACTGGAGTTAATAGCTTAAGCTTACGTCACTAGATTAAAATGAAAATCCAACTTTGATTTTAATACTTTATTTCCTCCGTAGGCTTTTATTTCCTAAGTCTTGGTTGGCCTTGTTAAATTCTTATCCCAACCCTAACAAAGAACAAATGATTAAGCTAAGGATTTTATTTGTTGTTATAACTTTAGTTCTAGAGAATTCTTAATTACCAATTCTTATTTATGCATTTGTATATGAATCCAATTGAATGCCTTTCCATATTATTATGGAAAATTTTATTATTGCAACCCTAACTCTAACACTAATTAAACCTTGACCTAACCTAATTGAACTCGTATTATAACACTAACTCTAACACTAATTGAACTGTCGTAACCCTAGGTATTGTTGAAACCTAACCCTAATTGTATCAAAACCCTAGAGAACTCTAATTGAACCCTAACCCTAAAATACCTAGCCCTTAATACTCAATCCCATTTACTAACCCTTAATGAATTATAACCCTAATGATCCCTAACCCAAATTGAATACTAATTGAACCTTAACCCTAAGTGAATAGCAACCTTAATTAAACTCCAACCATAATCCTATTTGAATTTTGACCCTAATCATAACCATAATTCAACCCTAACCTTAATTGAACCCTAACCCTAAACATGAGTTCAATTAAGTTTAAGGTTCAAATAGGGTTAGACTTTAATTAAAATTAGGTATAGGATTCAATTAGGATTAGGGTTGGGGTTGGGGGTAAAGATTAAGGTCTATGATAGAGCTTGGGGTTAGTGTTAGGGTTCAATTGGGGCAAGGGTTAGTATTAGGGTTAGGGTTATGGTTCAATTAGGGTTTCATTAATGTTAGTTTTAGAATCATAGTTATGTTTAGGGTTGGATATAAAATTAGAGTTGGTTTGAAGTTAATTAGTGTTAGTTTTAGGGTTGGGGTTATGGTTAGACTTATAATTAATGTTAGTATTGGGATTAGATTCTATCACTTTAATAAAAATAATCTTCTATAAATTCATTCAATTTTTTTTTGAAATTATATAATTTAAAATATTTTCAAATTTACCTATGTTGATATATGAGAGATATAGCAAATCTAAACTCTATACAATTTATAGTTAACTTGACATTGCGTATAAATTTTTTTAGTTATGAATGTTATAATATAAAAATAAATGTGTTTTCAATGTTTATTTGTCAGTTTAAAAGATGTGCCAATAATGTTGCAATCACTAATGATTAATTTTTCTTGATGGTTAAAATAGATTGGTAAGTAAATTTATCTATAATAATAAGTAAATTTATCATTGATTTTTCTTGATAAGTAAATCAATATTTCATAAATTTATCTATAATTCTTATTTAATTTTTCTTAATTATATTAAATTATATTTTATTAAATTGTTAAAAAATTTAAGTGCTTATAAATAATTTTATGTGTTTTAAATTAACTTGATATTGTGTATAAAAGGTTTAAGTTATGAATGTTATAATATAAAAAAATAAATTTGTTTTCAATGTTTATTTGTTAGTTTCATGTGAGAATAATGTTGCATAGTAATGATTAATTTTTTCTTGATTGGTTAAGTGATATTGTGAAATTATTCTATGTTAATTTAATGTTATGAATGCTATATAATATAAAGAAAAATATTTTTAATATATTTTTAATGCATCTTTATATTTTATAAACAAACATCTAAAATAAAAATGTGATTGTAAAAAAAATACAACTTAATGAGTGAACATACATTTAAAGTTAAAAATGAAATTATAAAACAAATTGTAAATTTATTTTATTTTTCTTCTATAAATATATATATTTTTATTTGTCGTCCACCTAGTAATCCCCACTTCTGCTTTTAATGAATGTTTTATTTTTCTAGGGTTGATTTAGTGCTATCATTGATCTATTTCCTGCAGATATCAATGGTGCCCGCCATCCTGTAATCGGGAATTGAAGGATCGTGAAATCACGGGCGGGTGCCACGTGTCCTATTTGGGGGATCAAATTTGAGCTATCGCTGACCAACTACCATTTGATCTGAGCCATTCCCTGCCATCCCACGATGGTGCTTGGGTTGATTGCGAAATCATGCAGGCACCACGTGTCTCATCCGATGAAGCCTAAAGAGTAAAGGAAATCACTAGCCAACTTTAAATGTATTAAGGGGCGGATTACTAAAGTGTTCTCGAGACACACATGTTCTAAATCGATGGATATGTTATAATCTCACTAGAAAAGTTGCTTGAAGGTTAACGACATGGCTGACGACTGTGTTAAAGGAACGAGATCAACAACGCCCGCTATCCCATGATCAGGGATTATAGGGATTGTGATATCACGGGCGGGTGCCACATGCCCTTCAAGATTGACGAAATCTATGTGACCATTGATGAGCTGTCTCTTCAAGATTGACGGTTCCCACCATCCCGCGATTAGGAATTTTGGGATCGCAATGTCGTGGGTGCCTACGACGGTCTCATCCAATGAAGCCTGAGTGAAGAAAGCGTTCGCCGGTTTTAAATGTATTACGGGGCAGATTACTAATGCACATGTAAGATGCACGTGTTTTATTTCAACACAAATATTATTATTTTAAGGGAAAAGCTACTCGACAGTTAAAGGAAAGGACAACGACCATTTTTGAAGGAGCAAGATTTATGGTAAGAAGATCGATGGTGCCCACCATCCCGCGATGATAAATCAAAGGATTGTAATATTGCAGGCAACCGCCACATGGCATTCCTTCGAGATGTATGACATAGTGGACCCCTTTATTGCCGTGTTGGCGATTATGTCAGCCTGTTTTGAACATGGCCATCGATGATTTGATCAAACTGAAGGATCAACGGCTCAAATTTAAATATGTATCAAATTATGGTTGGAGCCCTTCGTACAACCCGTGAGTGGGCTTTAATGGCGGATGAGACATCTACTAGCAGGATTTGATCGACATAAAATCAATTTACTTGTCTCATTTGTATCACAAAGCATCCAAGTATTTTGTGAAAATAGTTTCAGAACCAAAGGTGAAATTTCGAGCAGCTGCAGCCAAAAATTAGAGTTTGTGCAAAAAAATCCATGAGTTAATTTTCTCTGTTTCTCAGTCATTCTGCACCTAAATTTGGGAAGGGGGGTTTGCTATGCTTGTCACTTAGTTGATTAAAATCTTTTGTTAGGGCTATTGTTAAACATAAATTGTGAGGAATTGTGGTATTTTTACTTTGTAATTTTCCATCTATGCTTAGTCATAGCCAATTGAAGTGTAACCTTATAGTGAGGCCTTAGTTTGTCTAAAATGGCACCAACCAAGCAGCACTCTGGCCACATTGAGTATTTGAAAAGAAACTTGTATGATGATTTCCTAGATCAATTTGCATTATCAACAAATGACAGAAGGAAAGGTTTGCTGTTGATGCGAGGGAAAATCCTAGGGGAGGGTTTGGTGTGTAATAATTCTAACATTGTTGATGCTAGGGATCCACTCACAGGCTTAGAAATGTTCAGAATATGGTATGGATAGAGAAAATTTCCTCATCCTTTTTCAAATGGATTGATGTACAAAATGGGAAAGCTAGTTGTTCCAAATGTGTTCCCTGATGTGGACTTACTTAGAGCAGTGGCCAAAAGATATGACCCTATCACACAGGTAATCAGAGATAATGATGGAGGGGTTCTATTAGAAATTAACAGAGATGTTATCCAACATAGTTTTGATTTGAGTGAGCCAAGTGATGACTTGGTTCCTATTAATCTTGAAGAAATGAAGTAGGAGTATACAAAATTGAAATCTCTTTTTAGGGTTAAGCTGCTTCCACCTCATCTGGTTAAGGTAGGGCGTTCACAATTTCATATCAGCCCTAGTGACCAGGAACCCTTCAAATTGAATTGTTTTGAAAAGCCTTTCCTGGCTACTTTCTATTCACTATGTCAGATTTTGGGTTTCAGCCCTGGTGCAGTAATGCCGATTGCATACATGTTCATGGGGGTGCAAATACAACACCCTAACTTCTTTGTAACATATGACTTTGCTTCTTTTTTGGTTGAGAGGATATATGAAGGACTGTCGAAGCTACAGAATGGTGATACTGGTACTCAATTATTTTGGTATTCCATATTGATGCATATGTTCTTGTTTAGGAATGCTGATTTATTTGCTGAGAAGATGAACTTAAGACAATCAGTTAATAGACAAAGATTGCTAGTACAGATATGGGCTACAATTTTCTCTTGTAATAAGGAAAGCACTAGTTATGTGTAATTTGATAATTGTTTTGCTCCAAGATTGAGGGCTAGATTGATGGTAAATGTACCTAGGATCCCTGATGAAGTGCATGATTTCCTTAGGCTGAAGGAGAGGAAACCAGAATTAAGGGTTTTACATAACTGGGGTGACATTATGCCATATCCAGTCAACATTGTCCTGAGAATATATGAATTTCAAGGAACCCCTCACATATTTCCATACAATGTGCCACCAAGACTAGGGTTTGTAGAGGTTATGTGGCAGATGGGGTGTATTCATGAAGATAACCTAACTGGAAAGGGGAAGGGAACATTATTCCCTAATTATACAGTAGTGTCTGACTTTACATTTTCAAAGGGAGGCTGGACACATTTTGACAAATTCTTTGTTGATTACCATTTGAGATTTGGTCCAAGGCGACAACATGATCCTGAAGGTTTCTTTGCTCTTTTCAGACAAAGAATAAAAGGTGAAAATTTGCACATGAGTTCAATTTCCTTGAGGACCTGATCAGGAATGAATTTGATTTAAATAGATAGGAATTGAACAAGGAAAAGTGGATAGCTTATAGTAAGCTACTGTATATTGTGCATGAAATGGATTCGACGTATGATCCATTGATGGAATTCACTCCATACCACAAATGAATTGATTTTTTAATGAAGAATTTCAAGGAGATAATGGACACCTTGACAACCAAAAAGATAAATTTAAGGCTAAGTCTGGATATGCAAGGACAAAATGATAAATGCCAATTGAAACAAGGCCAATACATCAGCCTACAGAAAGGCGGCCCATCTATAGGAGGAAAAGGGATACTACCAGTGATGAGGAAGAAGTAGATAGAAAAGGGAAGAAAATAATGAAGGCTCCTTCACGACCAGGCCCAAAATTCAAAGTACCTGGGGCTGTCAAAATAATTGAATTAAAATCTTTACCAAAGCGTGATCCCCCATCACCACCACCTAAGCCAAGCCCTAAGAGGCAAAGAACTGATCACCTACCTGAGGATCTCACAGATGAAATTATTGTTATTGATCAAGACATGCAGGTTGGTATGCCTTCCCCTCCTAGGTTAGCTGAATTGGTTCTATCTGATTTGGATATGAAGGGTAAGAGTGTGCAGGATGCAAGAATGTAGGCTTGCAAGGAGTTCTTAGATGAAAATGCATTTGTAAAGACCCCTGTATTCTTGCAATTGGCACGGAGGATGAAATTTGAGGAATATCAAAATAAATGAAACTTGAGAGAAGAGAACTAAGGCCTGACAGGTCAGATAAGGAGAATGATGAAGAAGTGAAAGCTAAACTAATGGAAAAGTTCAAAAAAATCACTCCTGAAGAAGGAAGACAACTAGTGAATTAGGCTGGTGTTTTGATTTTTCCTGAATGGGACATCACAGATGCAGTGGCTTTCAATGCCATTATAAAGTCGAAGAATCATTTTCAGGATTCTGAAGAAGTTAAGGCAGTATTACAAAACTCTGCCTTTAGTGAAGAATATGAGACCTTGGCAATTTGGGCATTGGCTCCACAAAGAAGAAAGCCTGACATTGCTGATATTAATCCAAATTTGAAAGGAGGATTAATAATAAAAAGGGCTTCAGAGACTACAACAACTGAAGCCACTAGTTTAACTGTGAATGTGGCCAAGTTGGCCCAAAAGACTGTTGAAATGGAAGAGGCTGAAAGAAAGAGCCTAATGGAGAAGTATAACATTTTAATTGAAGAATATAGTAAAATGCAACAAAAGAATGTTGAGCTGCAAACTAAAGTAGAAAGGTTCAAGTATAGACATACTGGGGAAACATCCAATGCTCCAAGAACCAACAAATCACCTCCCATAGCAGGGTCAATGCTTCTTGCTTCTCCAAATGTTTCTACACCAAGGTCTCCCATTCAAAATCTTGCTCTTACCCCTCCTCTAAAACAAGTTGATGAAGAAATAGAGTGCTCTGTTGATCCAACAAAGAGGCAGCTCATGCATAAAATTGATCAATTACAGACATTACTAAGGGTAAAAGAGGATGGTTTTCTTTCAAAAGAAAAAGAAATTGTTACTACTATTTTGGAGCATTTAAATGAAAAGGTGGATAATAAACTACCCTCTATACATTCTTTGTATTCATTTCTATTTGAAGCAATAAAGAATATTGATAGGGATTAGGGGATAGTGATTCCAATAATTCAAAATTGGATCCCTAGGGAAAATGATCTAAATGTTATGAATAAAGCCTCAAGGTTTGATGTAAATAACAGGCCCCAATCATTGAAGCATGCTTATATATTAGTTAAATCATTGCAAGGTTTTCAGACCTTACCAGATGATCTAAGTAGGAAGATTAGGGAATTGGTAAAGAACTTCCATGATTGGGGTAACACACTGTTACCTGATATAACTGATGAGCAGGGGGAAATCAGAACACTCCAACAATGGCAGGATCAAACAAGTAAAGTTGTCAATAATTAAATTAAAATAATTTGTGATGACTCAGATTATGATTTGTTAGTAAATTGTATGGATAAGATTATTGGTACTGGCTCAATTTTGGAATCTTTTGAAAGAGATGCTAATTAGGTAGCGGTAAAATATATGCCTTATAGTACAAAGGTAAATGAGGTGATTAATTTTGACTGGCCAATTGATGAAGAATACCAGAGGTTGGTGGCTAAGTATTTGAATGATGATGAGTAAAAAGAGTGGGCTACCGATAGGTGGCAAATTAGATGCTGCGGTTACAGCGTTTCCAGTTTTGTATGGATGACTTTCTTGGCGTGAGTTTCGTGTGGTTTTTTGTTATTGCATCAACCTTCCTCCGTCGACATGATGAACGAGAATATGCTCTAGGATGATTGTTGTTGTAACGATTTTTGGAATATCATCAGGTGTTCAAATTGGCTGGTGACATGTGTACTTTCTGGCCCGAAGCTTTTTTTCTCCTTCATTTTCTATAAGAAGGATTTCAAGGCCAGAAGTACGAGGTTAGCAAGTTAGAGAATTTTGATCGAGTCTAGGAAAAGTCGCAAAGCAGATTGTAAAGTCATATATTTCTAAAGAGAAATGCAATTTAGGATTTTGAGTCATTTTGTGATAGGTTTTGCGTTTATGAGGATTTAATGTTGCATAGCAGTACTGGAATTTGAATTGAAAAGAAAAATTCAAGCTCATGTCTCTCCATTGTATGCGCATATCTGAACTTTGAATAAAATAACTAGGGGTTGTTTCATTCATCTCACTGTTGTAGTGTGTATGATTCTATTTTAGCTTTAATTCAAGGAATTAATTAAAATGCTTGAATGGGATTGTAGGCGGATATGTGCTGTATAAGGATTTGATAAGTACTCCTGGGTTAGAATGCATATTGATGAAATTGTAATGCAATATTGTCAGGGATCTTATATGTGATGTATTAAATCTGTTATAAACCTCTAGATGCTTATGAATTTGATTCCTACAATGGATATATGGCACTGATCTAAGTTGTAATTATTCGTGTAGTTCAATATTTATTTTTCTTTGCCTAGAGCTTGCTACAAATTACAAATCATTGACTATCTTATACAACGGATTGTGTTTAGTTATCTCATGCTCTAGATAGTTGATATTGTCTATGAACAACCAATTCTAGTTGATATTATCTTATTGTGTTGAGCTATTAAGTGAGATCATCTGCTATTGTTAATGTTGTTTATAATAATGGTGTAGAGGTTGTAAACAAATTAAGGGACCACTCTCCTGGGTCTTGCAGAGCCCGAAGTGTAGGAGGCTTTTAAAGTCCTCGTCAGTTGGTCCAGGTCCTTCAAGCTGCCTTTGATTGGAATTGGAAATTCCATAAGTAGATTAGAAGACAAACCTGTTTACATTGTAAAAGGAACCAACATACATGTCAACCACTGAACAACCACCTCTACAACTAACTATTTAATCTTTTATGATCACATGAAACATAAAACACACTAATTTCAAGGTTGTTAGCATCACTATTGAAATGTTTTAATTTTTTGACTTTTCAAACATTAAAAAGTACATCATTAAATTAATTATGTAATGACATAAAAATTAAAAACATCATGAATTAATTATGTAACCATATAAGTCAAATATAATTCTATCAAGAAATTAATATCAAATAGATAATATAATCGCATAACTTATACATTTCAATGTCATTGATCTTCTTCTTCATCCAACTCTTTGTCTGTATCATCCGATCTAGATTCAACATTGTAAGGATTGGTCATATCATCATCATCGATATCAGTTTCGATAATTTCATCATCCACACGGATATCATCTTCATGAACATTAACTCCTACATCATCATGATCTAGTTCCTCCTCTTCGACATCTTCGTCAGGGACACCATCAACTAACCATTGATCCTAATCATCATCTTCTAGTTCTTCGGTATCTTCTTCTTCCACCGCATTATACTTTACCGGTCTTCCTCTTGGATCATGTCTAAGAAAAAATGACCAACCCGGTCTACCTGGAACCTCTGAGTAAAATACCTGCTCACATTGGCTTGGAAGAACATAGGGCTTATTTCCAGCTCATTCGATCAACCTTGTATTAACCATGGTAAATCCATTATCATGTTCAATAAAAGTTCTCTCAAGATCATTTTCATTCAATCATATCCTGTACCATAGGATGAAAAACAAAATTATTTTGAAGGACTTAAAGTCACACTCAAGTATATCATCCAAAGTCCCATAGTATTGATTTTCTGAGACTTCTGGATGTATGTCACTTTTAGATGAAGCATTAGTCACCTGAAAGACTGTAGTTATACCAGAACCGCAAGTTTTCTTCATGTCATCCAACATTTTGATTAGAAATTTATGACCATTGCACCACATAGCCTTGTGGTGTTTCACCTGCAATATGTCAAACATGTAAAAATTATTGCAATACCGTTAGTTGATAACCATATTTATTCTTGGCCAAATGTATGCAAAGAAAAAAATTTCAAGATACATATACATCAATATACTTGAAAATAATTAAATAATATGGGTGATTAATATATTTATACGTACCTGTTTATCTCTTAAACCATATGCTAAATCAATTTTCCTTTGTGTAAAATTGGAATATCCATTACGATGAGCTTCTTTAACTAATGAAGCCACACCTTCCCATGTTAATGCGCGACCAGATTGTTGACATCGTTCAATCCATACTATCATCCAATCAATATTTTTGGCGACGTACAAATGTAGTCCATCCCACTCTCGATCAACTGTACCAAAAAAAATTGAAATTCACAAACGACGTATAATTAGTTAAATACCACAATATATGACCTTAATTTATAATTGATGTATATTGAAGATTAAAAATTAAATAAGTACAATATACATAAAAACCATATGTAAAATGTATTCCAATTAATCTCCATGACCATCTTGTAATTACCTCTCACTTTCCTCAATCTACCGTTCCCCGACAAGTACTCCCCTTCAAATTTCTTAATGGAGTTGGGATCCCAAATGTGATCTACATGGATTTGTGCTGCAAACTTAGGAAGATATTCACTAATGTACACCATGGTCTGGTATACCATATATCCCTCCACCATAGAACCCTCAGGATGTGCTTTTTGTCTAACCAAAGCCTTCAAAAATTTCAAGTGCCTCTCAACCATCCACATTGACCTTGTGTGTACAGGTCCACACAATTCAATCTCCTCAACTTGGTGTATGAGGTAGTGTTCTTGTGCATTGAAAAATGTTGAAGGTAGACACTTTTGCATTTCACACATTACACAAGAAATTTTTCTCTTCCAATAATTTATATGGGTAAGTGCAGAAATGGTCGCACTTTTGTGTAAACTAACAAATAACGCGTGCGTGTTATAGTTTTATTTGCAAATTTGCTTTGGTATTTTCCTTGGAATACCAACCCAAAGGCTTGGAGGGCATTCCCAAAGACCAGAGACGTGTTTTTTCCAAATTCAACAAATTTTCACATAATCGGGTTCGTGCTCACCATCAAGATTGCATCTGGTTCAATATCAAGAAAATCAAACACATGGGTAATGTTAGGTTCTTTATTAGCTTTCCAACGATATAATTTTTTTTACTTTCTAACAATGTTAAGCCTTTCATCCATAATTTCTTTTGTTTGTATGTCCATTTTTCTTCAAAAAGCAGTGCTTGGTATTTTTTTCACTATAAATTAACCGTTCATCGAAATTTGAAATAAATTACATTTTTAGAAACTAGACTCCATTCTACAATTTAAAAAAAATAAATTTAAAAAAAAATCTATTAGTTTCAAAAAAATTCAGGGGGAGCACGGCCAAAATTCTGCTTTTTAGAAAGTGCCCACTTAGAAAATTAATAAAAAATCAAATATTCACTAAAAAATTATCAGAAAATATCGAGTCCTTACTACATGCTATTATCTAACTTCTGACTAGAGAAATTTTAAAAATACTACAAAAAAGTCCACCGTGCTCGGGTCACACAAGAGTTGCTATGTTATGTTTTTCGACAGAAACAACAACAATTTGTGTGTGTCCCTCTTTTGAACCCCTTAATCTCAACCATTTTCAAAATAAATTAGTAGTTTAGAAAGTAGACTCGGAGCACTACGGTCCTTGTTTTTGTTTCATATAAAAATTTTGAGTGTAGCTATCCTCAATTTCACGTCCAAGGTCAGTATTTCCTGATTTCAGAAAAAAAGTGGCCACTTAAGCCCCTTTTTTGGGAACCATCTTGGTGCACTTACCCATCTTCTTTATGGATTTCTTTAGATGATATCCATCTATAGGTGATTCAAGGTGCAAATATATTAAAAAGATATAACAAAAATATACAATATATTACATAACAAGTAAAACAAATGGCAATTTCAAGATGTATACAACAAATTGAACAAATCTCGCTACTTACCTTGAATGTATTTTCCTAGATCATATATAACTTGCCTGACATTGTTATCAAAGTTGTCTGGGAGAGATAGAGGGAGAATGTACTGCAACAATTATAAAATGATCTTTTCATTATTTTTCCAAAAGTAGTAAACACAATACACTGAAATGTACATGCATTATACAAGTGTATATAATATACCAGAATAATTATCTTAATGAAGGTATGCCAATCATGCATTTTCATCCCTGACCCAAATTCACCTTTTTTTGTTATTATATTGTTTATGTTTGCAGCAAATCCTATGGGAAATTGAATTTTTTGTATGACTTCTTTTATAGCATTGCTTTGCTACCCTGTTAATAACCAAGGAAGGGTGTTTATATTAATTTGGTCTCCATCTCTATTTAATTGAATGATACTTTTCATTCCATGATTTGCTTCTTGAATGTCAGTACAAATTTTGACAGGGTGAAGCCACATAAGTGGTTTACACTTTTGTGGAGGAAGGAATTTTCAAAATTTCCACACTCTCCCTAGCAAAGTGGTTCGGCTGAACCATATGGCTCGGCCGAACCATTTGAATGGTTCGGCCGAGCCATATGGTTCGGCCGAACCCATGGCTCGGCCGAACCCCCACCGAGCCTAATAAAAAAGTCATATGTAAGGGGGTTCGGCCGAACCAAGGTTCGGCCGAACCCCCTTACATATGACAAAACCAAAAAAAGTGTGAAAGTGCTTTCACTTTCACACTTTCACTGTGAATTACCAGTAATCTGCGCGCGGCGAACAGAAAGCGGACGGCGACCCCCCAACAAAATTTTTCACCAACGAAAGCAAAGTTCGGGTCGTTTTCTTCAAACTTCATCATTCCAATTCGCATATCGACCACTATTGAGCACGAGGTATTTAAAATTCCTTTTTTTTTAAGTTCAAAATGCATGTATTTGTTTAATTTTGAAACCCTATATATGCAATTTTTTAAAAATTTGTTGAATTCAAATTGCACTTGTTTGAACGTTTTTAAAGCATTTTTAATAGTATTTTGCTTCCCCGTTTTGCATAATCCAAAGGTTTGAGTAAGGAAAAACGAGTTTCCTCCGAAAATTAGTGCAAAAAAACATTATAATAGCTCTCAACATAGTCTAAAAAATGAAAATAAATACATTCCTAAAGACTAGAAATGTAGGGTTAAGCTCACAAAATAGTTTTAAAACTACAAATTTAGGGTCAAACTTGTAGATGAAAATGCAAATTTCATACATGTAGGATTGAACCATGAAAGTCATAGCTTGATTTGTTAAGGTATTATAATATTAAATCTTATAAAAAATCCAGAATCATATCATTGATAGCATTGTCTTCATGTAGTGTGTACAAATTGAAATATAATTGACTAAAACTATAAGTTACTCTTATTGAACAATTTCCTCATGTAGTGTGTATAAATGGAACCATTGATTGAAAATATAAATCAAACCATCAAGAACAAAGACTTGATTGTGTCTTCATGCCCTCAATTAATATCATTTACAAATTTTGGTCTTGGAAACCATAAAATTAACAATTACATTCTCTACCCTATTATTTGATGTATTATAATGCAATTTTCTATACTACCAAGAAAATTCAATGGTCACAAGTTTGTAGAGACACTCTAGAAAAAGGTCTATCATGTATTTAAAATACTATTCATATTGTAACACTAGAGATTCTAAGTAATATGAGAATCCTTGCATAATTTTATACAATATATAGAACCACTACAAAATCTTCACACATATCACTAAAAGTTGACGTTTGGTATAAATGTATCCACATGCAAACAAGAGCCACCTTTGGACATTACTATTATCAAAAGGACAAACCTTATTAGAGCAAGTGCAAAAAGATGTGGGGCCAAAAAGTGGCCACCCCACCTTTTGGCCCCATCATATTAAGTATCAAGCATTAATGTTGAGGTACGCTATTCGAGGAAACTTGAATGATAAGTAAGTGAAGAGAGAGTGGGACTTTATTGTTCACAAAGTGGGAAGAAATAAAAGCAAAGGAAGTGGAAATGGGAAACATGTAGAGAATATGGCAAAAATGGTGGAAATCAAGGAAGGATTAAAAGGAAAAGAAAGAGGGAAAAGGGGAGGATAGAGGCAAAAGGAGGAAGAAGGTAGTGCAAATTATACATTTTTGAAGCTTGTGAAATTCGAGTATGTAAACCTAATAGTTTTTACTTGGTGGTAATGAGGTATGATTTTTTATGAAGGTTCTTTTTAGTATTTTTATATGTAATGTAAGAGAAAAAGCTATTCTTGTATGAAATTCTAGAAATCATGTTAAAAAGCATTAGCTTGTAATTTCTACTATGTGAATGGAAATCTATTGCTCTACCTAGGACATTTAGAAGCTTGTGTTGCATTCATGAAGCCAAACATAGTAGATATTTTTTTTACTTTATGTGTGTTATTGGAGATAGGGTTTTAGTATATAGAACCATACAATAAAATGGGGTAATTCCTTGTTTGAACTAAAAACCCTACTATTTTTTAGTGAAGGGATAGCTAGCTATAACATTTTGACTTTCACTTGTGAGTCTAAACACCCATATGGGTTATTGTTGCTTTGTCTTATGGATTATGGTAGTAAATTCTTAAGATGTATGTAAATCTAGAAGACCAATGTTGAATATTTATTTGTTGATAGGCTAAATAGAGTTAGAATTAGTATGGGTTCATTACATGTATGCCATTCAACATTCATGCACATCATATATATGTGAGAGAGATAGTGATAAAGAGAGATAGAGATAAAGGGTAATATAGATAGATAGAATAAGCACAAACCATTTGCTATGAATATGCACAAAATATTTATATATTGATCTTGATAAGGTCATGAAGACATACATAATACATCATGAAAATATCATATACAGTGACATGAGGCCAACATTGTCTCTTAGACTACAAAATATCACCAATATATATTCATGAAAATAGTTATGAATGTGTCATAAAGATATAAAAGTGTTTATGTATGTGTAGCAAATGCTATTAATGAAACATTATGCCTCTCTTTGCTTGACTAGAAACTGAACTTCGATCCCTTGAATTAGTTATTATCTTGCATTGTGTTGATTGTGTGTGCCCCTAACAATTATGCAACTCAACCTACACACACAAACATATTATAAAATTAGAGATTATACCAAAATTTATAAATAAATAAAATATTGTTTTAAAATGATATTAAAATAATAAACACACTTACAACAAACTAATACTCAACATCATCAACAAAGGGTTGTCCTCAAAAGAGGATGCTTACAAAACAAAACCAAAATGTGTGTGTATCCATATATACATATATATACATGTATGCATACACATATACATATACATACATGTATATACGTATACATAAATATACATACACACATACATACATACATACATACATGTGTGTGTATTTATGTATACGTATATATGTATACATATATATACATATAGAAAATAAGTGTATGTATATACATATATACATGCATATATACATATGTATGTATACATGAATGTGTCTACATATCTACATATACATATATACATATATACATATTTAGATATGTGCATGTGTATGTATACATATGTAGATATATTCACATATACATGAATATGTATGTATAGTACATGAGTAATTTTTTTAATGAAAACCATGTTTAGGAATGAAAATATCCAATCCATTATGCTTCTAAACTAAAGTTTGCAATGCTTATGGTTCTTTTGGCCTTATAGATTCTTGAATCATTTTATAATATAAAACCAAAATATAACCTACTTTGGCTCTAATAATTGTAAAACCTTTAGGAATTCTAAATTGTTGCATCTTGTCTTGATTTTCCCATCATTGTTATTCCTTTTAAAAAATTTACAAATTAGGCAAATAATCCTTGCACTTATATAGAGGGTCCTTATGTATGTTCTTAAAATTATTTAAGGTTAAATGACTTAATCTAAAATAAAGGCATATACGGATCTCTTGCAATTGTAACCTCTTTGCTAAAATACTTTGGAACTAATAGGATTCAATTGTGTTTTATGACATAGGTCTATATTACCACAATGATGTATGTATAGGTGTACATTTTAACTTGGTTAGCTTTCCTAGCAAGTTCTTCATTACAACAATCACTCCACCTTGTCACTCAATCAAGCCCACTAGAACATATATTGGAATTTAACCTCTTTCATACTAAAAGAAAAAGTAATCATTAATTATATTTAATTTACCATATAATTTGATCTAAGTAATGCATTTTATAAGATCTAATTGGTGTATTTACAAAAACTATTTTGTGTTTTGGGCATAGGTGGTCCTAGAAAATATGCATAAATAATAAGATAGACTATGGATTATCTTTTAAATATTGTTCACGGTTTTTCATGTCATATTTTTATAGGAGGTCCTCATAATTGGTATTCTTGTATGGTATTAGAGCCAAGCTAGGTGCATTTGACACCTATGTTGTGGCTCAAGGGAGTGTGTTGGAGAAATGATACACACCTAAGTCATAAAAAGACTCATCACAATGTGAGTCATTAGCTCAATAGTAGAGCATCCTAACACCAAATGGGAGGTCCTAAGTTTGAATACTAGTTAGTCCATAGAAATTTCTATAAAAGTCGATCACTAGTACATAAGAAGAAGAATAAGTGCCCTTATAATTTTTATTAATACCAACAAATTATCATTCCTCACATACATAGGAGAATCAATGATTTCAAGCTCGTCAACATGTATATGTACCTCAATCTCATGACCCTCATATAAAACCATTTTATTAGATTTATTTAGTGTAAAATATTTAAATTTTCATTAGGAGGAACAATTGAAGGATTCCACTCAATATTAACCCCCAACCTACTTTTTTTTTTATGAATCAACTCTAATCAATTATTCCTAATCCCATAAAATGTTGAGTATATTTCAATTAACTCTACAATTTAATAACAAAATTATTTCTCATTATATCTTTTGGGAACAACTTTAGATTTATCTAATGGCCTAATAGGAGGAAGTGTAATCATGCAAGCACTAAGTAAATTTTGAAGCACATTTTACAAAGGAAAAAGTTGGAGGCTTTAGAGTCATAATTATATAGAAACATTTATAATGTATAGTTTGTACAATGGTCATTTCCATTATTTTTTACTATCCTTTTGGAAATAATTTTTCTTTTTAAATTTACAAGGATGATGTAGATGAAGCATTAGAAGATCCATAATTAAGTGTGGTAGCCTCTAACAACTTTAGTTATTTAAATTCATCTCACTTGCACATGCAAATGTTAAGAATGTATATACTTTGTCGATCCTTGTTTATAGTCAAAAAATCTAAAATAATAAACTTCAATCTAACATTCCTAATATTTGCATTGGCCAATTTCAATATTAAAAAATAGACCCAAATGGAAGATAATACTATTAAATTTCATGGGAAGAACTTAGCCAATAACTTATCATCATACACAAAATCCAAATATGTAGCACTAAAAACCTTGAATGTGTCATGGGATCTCCTTTAACATTGTGCATCTCAAATCTAGGATCCAAAAATCCAACAAAAAATGGATATGTAAAATTTTTAATAGAAATTGAATTGTGTTTGATTTTTATATGTACATGTCTTTTTTTGTTTCCATTAGGTAAGGAATCAACATTACTTTTCATCTCAACAAGCCCTTAAACATTAATGTCAAGGGTAGATAGAGGCACACTAGGATTAAGGACATGAATGAAAGTGGCAAGATGAGAAATCGAAAGTGGTGTATAAATTTGTCGTGACATAATAAATGAGTGTGGAGTGACAAAGACTTGCGTAGGAATATCATAGTGAGGGGAACATGGGAAGTGTAAACAAAACTAATTAGAACTAATGTGGAGACAAGAGAACTATGTGCATCATAATAAGTAAGCATGAGATGAGATCTAGGAAAAAGGAGAGGATAAATTTGGGGAGATTTGGTGGAAGGAGAAATAAACTGCATAAGATAGATAGGAGTAAAACAATAAGGAGGAATACATGAAGAAGAAGCTTGGGATGGAGGGAAAATGGCACATCACTCAAAGGGATTGTTGAGCTTATCCTTTTACCTATTTAACTTTAAGTACTTTCTTTCCACATGGCTTATTAATCAACATAGTATATGAAGGAGATCAATGTGCTTATCCTTTTACCTATTTCATCTCTTTGTGTTCCGTGTTGTTTTTAATGTTTTTAATTAGAGTGCAGATGATGTTAATATACATTTAATGATGCATTTTTTATGTTCTATAATTTTTTGATGTTCTCAAAGCTATATAATTGAAGTTCATTTATGTTAACAACTATTAGATTAAATATTTTTATCCCCAATTATTTTCAAATGATTTTATACTTTAATCTTTGTATTCTTATTCTTTCTTTCATCGTTTCATTTAAAATTTGAACCATTTAAGGATGTTATGTTATAGATTAAAGTTGTCTTCCAATTCTTTTTAAATCAAGTCAATAGTATGAAAATATTATTGATGAGTAGATGAATTAAATTACAAGTTCTATTTTAGATTTGTATTCTTTTTATCTAGATATATTATTTACCAAAGTCTTATTGTTTTTTTAGGTGTACTGTATATATATAACATGGAAAATGTAGATCATGTTTCACCTATGCTAGAATCTTTGTTTGCAAATACTACTAATGAGATAACAAAATTAAGAGATTCATTAGCACAAGGTGCAAACCCAGGGATATATAGTGAACCATGCATGTTAATATTGCATAGTCTAGAAAAACTAAAAAATGAACTTGAGAGGACTAGTGCATATTCCCCAGACAGGGTGACTGCTATTCTTTCCCGCATGCGGGAAGAATTACATGGTGATGTTCCCCTTAAACAAAATACAAGGAATGGTGTCTGCACCAAAAGAAATGATAAAAGCCACTTGTTTTCCATTTTTATCAAAATGTGCGTAAGGTTAGGGGATACCAGGTCACCAGATGTGTTGATCATGCTATGGCCTCATTGATCTACCCACGATTTCTAGCAGCACATGGTATATACCCAAACAATGACCAGATTCCATTGTATTTTGTTTAGTAGTTGTATGCTGAGGTCCATTT
The DNA here is from genome assembly GCA_007258455.2 of Sequoia sempervirens. Classification (NCBI taxonomy): domain Eukaryota; kingdom Viridiplantae; phylum Streptophyta; class Pinopsida; order Cupressales; family Cupressaceae; genus Sequoia; species Sequoia sempervirens. The sequence continues at coordinate 61,802,004 of VDFB02000013.1, read as the reverse complement.
GGGCCTCAAAGTTAACTACCTAGACATTCCACCATATGTTGGTCAGGGGTGTGGTAGGATTGCTGATAGGCCCACCTATCGTCGAGCAGATAGACCACCCCCAATGTTTAGTGTATTAGTTGGTGATAGGTCTCCTGCTCTCACCCCAGTTCTAGCCCCCATAGCAGATGAGGTTGTTGTTGCTTCCCAAAAGGAAGCAATTGACACTGTAGGTGACATTGCGGCTGCCACCACTAGGATATATGATGATCGTGTAGGTCAGTATTTGATATCTAGACATTCCCGATCCACACCATTTTCAGCATAGTGGACCACCATGGATCCTTTTAGCGACTAGCATCTAACCCTGCATGACTTGATGCGCTACGGAGATATAGCGCGCTTGACTCTACATTGTTTGGCGAGGGACATTTGGAAGCATATGCCCACATTGCATCGGACAATGGGATTGTTATAACCGACATGGTAAGACATCATTTGAGATGTAGAGGTCATTCGGTTCCAGGATCCCATCACTCTCAGCCGAGCACTAGTGCATATCAGGATCCACCTATAGTTCATACGACAGCTGCACAGACTATGGGTTTTACTGATATGTTGATTGGTTATGGTTCATCATCCGCAGGTGCCATCTCACCTTCATAGTCCTCTACATTCATCATTTCTGGCCTGACATGGGATAGATCGGATGGATGCAAATGTTGAATCGTCGCTTGACCGTTTGGTGGATATGGTGGAGGTGACCGTTTCAAAGGACTTAGGTCATCCGATGTCGGTCGACCTGATATTGCGTAATGTGTGCATGTGCATGTTCAATTATTTTTCATTATTTTTACTAAATTTATTTTGCTGAATATTCATTTAGTTGATATATATATATGTATATATATTGTTATAGGTTGACATACCTCATATCACTCCTAGCCTTGGTCCAGATCGTGTGCATGATTGATGTGACTCTGTGGATGAATATGCTATCAGTGGACATGTGAGTTTTCATAAAATATATATTTATGTATGCATAGATAAATACAAGTTGTAGATTGATATTTAAAAATACAAGTTCATTTTAAAATAACTTTCATAAAATTTATTTAATAAAAATTATATGTATTTAACACATCTTGTACACAATTTTATTTGGGAGCTCGGCACATCCATCAGGAAGCCGGGACCGTTCTCATTCGGATGGCCATTCATCTAGGAGTAGACATTCTTATTAGGCCATGCATTCTATATTTATGATCTTTATCACATGTGTAGTTGATTATATATGATGATCTTTAAAATAGTATTTGATATTTGATGATCGCTTACACTTGCTTATATGATCTAGACATACATTTGCTTGTTTTTTGATCTTTAGTATTCGACATTAGATGATCTTTAATTTACATTTTGCTTTTATGATATATGTACATATATTTTCTTATATGATATATACATACATTTGTCACTTTGCTTATAATATGTGTTATGTTTATATTCTTTTACATATATGTACATGTGTTTGCTTATGGTTTAAACATGTTTACACATAATATATGTATGCGATTGCTTTAAATATTCAATATACATACATGTTTTCTTTTTTATGACCTCTTACAACTTACATTTCCTTATATTCAATATACATTTGATCTCTAGTACAATTTTAGGGAAAATCAATGCCATTTTATAATTAAGTTCATTCATGTTGATCATAATAAATATTTTTAAAAAAATGACTTAAGCAACATGAACCATTGAGTTGAGAACAAGATATAATCTTTTCGACAAGTAACTTGAAATTCAATTCAAATTATATCGAGCTATTATATGTTTCTTGCAAGTAACTTGAAATTCAATTCAAATGTTTAATTAAGAAAATTTAATTCAAATTATACGGTCTCTATTATACATTTTCGACAACTAACTTGAAATTCAATTCAAATATAATTAAGAAAATTCAATTCAAATTATACCTCTAATATTTGTACATTTTTTGACACTTTACCAAAATTCTAAAATTACTAGATATGTTGTGCATACCTATGAATTAAATAACAACAAACTCCACAATGAAATAACTTGTTTGTTTAGTACTTGATTCATTTAAACTAGAGGATCCAGTTATTCCATGTACACTTGAATAATTTTGATTCACTTGGATCACAGATTTTGGAGAAGTTTTTGCACATTTATCAAGGAGACAAATATTGGAGCTAGACAACTTTTCATTTTTATCAATCAAGGAAAATTTTGGAGGATAATTTAACTAAGTTGGTAGAGGACTTGTTTAGAGTCATATTTAAGTTGAAGAAGAAAATGGGGCAACAAAGGAAAAGAAAAAATGCATCTCAACGAAAATTGTCAAAAGAAGAAGAACAAAAGAGGCGTGATCAAAACTTGGAAAATTATCATAGAAAGAAAGAAGGTGCATGCTTGTTTCTTCTCTCTCTCACTCTCAAGTGTGTGTTTAGTACTCTTACCTTGAAGGTTTCTAACCATCATTGCACTTAAATGACTATAAATACTTTTAAATATCCTCAAGTCATCTTGGTCATTAAAGTTGCAATGTTTATATGATCCTTGACTCCAATTCCTTAAGCCAATTCTTTTTGTTTCAATCTTTATAGTGTTTTGTGTCTTTCATTTTTTATTTTCATCACTTCAATGTTCTCAAATTATTTTTATGTTTTATGCTCTAGGGATTCCTCAAGCAGCATTCGAGCCAAATCTAGATATTGGATCAAATGAATCTGTTGACGAACAGATGGACCTTGAAGTTAGGGAGGAGACCCAAGTTCAGACGATGCTTGTTGGAGAGGGGTCAAGATCACTTCCTTCTACTGGTATGAATGAGCATATAAAAATTGCACAAACTTCTCTCACTTATAGCTCATCATGTTTTATCAAATTGTTTGCTTGCATACATAAACTTCACTTATATATTTAACATCATCTCTCATTTTTGTTTGCAAAATATTTTGTGACACATGTGTAGGAAGGGCTCAACAAGCAGGAAATTTTCATGCTCAAGTCCGAACCAAATGTAGACATTGGATCAAATGAATCCGCTCAAGAATGCATGGTCCTTGAAGATAGGGAGGAGCACAAGTTGAAACAATGCATGTTGGAGAGAATTGAGGATCAGTTCCTCAAATTACTCTAGGTATGGATGAGCATATAAAACTAGTTGAGAAGGTGGGTAAAAAAATTTCTCATAGAAATTTAGATCATTTACTTGAAATGGATATGGAGAAACTCAAATATTATGCCAACCAGCCTTATAATAAGAGAAAGAGGTCAATGACTACCATCTGTAAATGGAATGATCAATCATCATTTCATCATCTTGATACACTTAGAAAAAACCCAATTGTTATCCGTTTACTTCTTAAGTGATGGCGAAGAGTCATTACAATTGTTGGAATTGTCCATTCAACATCAAATAAGAAGAAACACATGGGATTACAAAAGGATATTGTTCAAAGTGTTAAAAAGGGTTTAGATTCCATTGGGAAAGGATCTTGAACTTTGGATAAGGCCACTACAAGAAGGGTGATGTTGACATCTATTGTACATCAAGATATAGCAAGAAAAAGAAAAATGTCAGCACTTTCAACTGAAATTGGTTATAGTAGAGCCACATTGATAAAATATAAGAAAAAGAGAAAGTTTTTGGATGAGAGTTTAGAAGGCAATTGAGCAATTATGTGTAGATCTCCCCGTTCTGACAGGATTGAAGATGTTAGGAACTTGGTCTCAAGTTTTTGGCATGATCAGACTCGTCCATCATCAAATACTAGAGATGTTATGAGATACAGGATTAGACCTAGTATTTATGAAAATCATATCAAACATTGGCTAGACATAACACAATTTGAGATGTATATGAACTTTTGTAATGCATATCCTCATATAAATATTGGGCAAACAATGTTTCAAAGGTTAAAGCCATATTATGTGAAGATAAACAAGTTTTTTAAAACTTGTTGTTGTCGTTATCATATTGAATTTGATCTCTACTATGAGGTGTTTTGAAAGATGAGAGAAGAAAGATGTGGGTTTCAAAATGCACCTC
>VDFB02000013.1:61571089-61797838 GCA_007258455.2 Sequoia sempervirens | reverse complement strand
GGAATTTTTCTCTTCCAATAATTTATATCTTCTTTATGGATTTCTTTAGATGACAACCATCTACAAGTGATTCAAGGTGCAAATATATTAACGAGATATAACAAAAATATATAGTATATTACATAACAAGTAAAAAAAATAGAAATTATAAGATGTATACAACAAATTGAATAAATATCGCTACTTACCTCATGTATTTTCCAAGATCATATATAACTTTCTTGACATTGTTGTCAAAGTTTTCTGGGAGAGATAGAGGTAGAACGTACTGCAACAATTATAAAATGATCTTTTCATTATTTTTCCAAAAGTAGTAAACACAATATATTAAAAAGTATATGAATTATACAAGTGTATATAATATACTAGAATAATTACCTTAATGAAGGTATGCCAATCATGCGTTTTCATCCCTGACCCAAATTCACCTTTCTTTGTTATTATATTGTTTATGTTTGCAGCAAATCCTGTGGGAAATCAAGTTTTTTGTATGACTTCTTTTATAGCATTGCTTTGCTACTCTATTAATAACCAAGGAAGGGCACTTATATTAATTTTTTCTCCATCGCTATTTAATTGAATGACATTTTTCATTGCATGATTGACTTCCTGAACATTAGTATAAATTTTGATAATTTTTTCTTTGTCATGCCTTCCATCCAATATTTTGCATAATGTTTCTATTATATTATTTCCAATATGCATTGTATCTAACAAATGCAAAATTTGTAGCTGCTCATAGTAGGGCAACCTACTAAATTGTCTGGGAAAAATTTTCAGTCCCTGTGGAAACTGACCATTAATGCCTTGACGACCTTCGTGAAGCATATAAGTTAAACAAATTAACAACAAAAATCATTGTCAATTACAACATGAGTAAACACAACACAATATAAAAATATAAATTCAAAACATATCATTTATGATAGATAAACAATTTGATCTGATGTATAACCTTGGCGATTAATTCTATTATATTCCAACTTCCATAGGTGAGGTGACATTCTTTGTGGTTTTGATGTGTAGTCTCCTCTTCCCATTGAAAAGATGTTTTCAGTAGTTCGACACTATGATTTCTATGGAGGAAGTGCCTATACTCATCAAACACTTGCTTTCCTAAACTTGTTGAACGACGAGATTTCATCTTTGGACCACAAATTGGACATGCAAATTTTTCCTTTGTTTGAAGACCTGCAAGATGATATATAATTGGATTAAATATGCCATTTTTTTCATTATATATAATGAATAGATTATTTTAAAAATATGCATGATATCTACTTCATCAAATTAAATATTGTTAAAGTGCAGTTGAACGTTATAACATACCACAAAAATGTGTTAGCCCTGGGGCATCATGAATTTTCCATACAAGCATTGCATGGAATTGAAATTTCCTTTGTCCTATTGGTTTGGAGACGTCATACATAGTGATGCCATTCCATAACTTTAGTAACTTGTCGATAAGAGGCTTGATATATACATTCATATCTTTAACTTGGTTACTTACCTAGTTGAATCAACATAAACATTACATAATTATTATAAAATTTTTATTGCAATATATATAAATTAATGTACATGACTATTGAATGAAAAAAATGTCATTATGAAACAAATAAGACAAATGAGATGCTACTACATTAAAGAAAATTGATGTAAACAAATACCTCAAACAATCATTGACAACATTATGTGCTCCCTCTTTATTGACATCCATGGAGGAATGTTATTGTTGATAACAAAAATAGGCCACACTGAGTAAATAGATCGCAGCTCTCCAAATGGATCGACACCGTCCCCTCCCAATGAAAGCCTGAGATTAGGAGGTTTTTCTTTAAAGTATGGCCCTTTTTCCTCCATGTCCCTAAATGGAGAACCATCCATAGGCATTCGAAGAATGCCATCTCCACTTCTATTCTGTACATGGTAATCCATAAATTGCGCTAAGCTTTTGCACCTAAATAATCGTTGCATACATAGAATAATGAGAATACAATGAATAACCTTGCGAGGCACCTTTTTTGTTAGTTGATCTATTTGATATCTACTGATATGACATTCCAGGCATTCTATTGAAAATTCCTGTTGTTTATGATATATAAAATGATCATTAGGACATGCATCTATTGCTTGATACTCCATTCTGATATCTTTCATAATGGCACATAAATCTCGGTATGAGTGAGGTAAAATATTTGATGGTGGTAACAAAAATTCACCAATCAATCTACAAAAAAAAAAATTGTTCATATAAAGAATATTAATAATACATATTTCATCCTTTATTTACTAGTGATGAACTAACAACAATTAAAATAGATGAAAAATTATGACATAAATGACATACCTTAACATCTGTGAGATTGATATGTTTGAAAAACCATTCATAACCTTCAAGTTAAACAACAACAATATATTAGAGAGAAGAGTTGTTTCAGAGCTTTCATAAAGGGGCTCATATGCCTTTTCAAGTACAGGTAAATCATGAACATCATCAAAGTCATCTTGAACATCATGATCAGCTCTGCCACTAAATGTGTCATGGATCAATGTATTTGTACCATCATCTTCAACTGTGTTTGTTGGTGCATGATCATCTTCTTCCATAGGATCATTAACTTCATCTTCGATATTCACAGCTCCATGTTCGTCCGCTTGCAAAACCACATTCTTTGAGCTATGATAATCCATATCATCTGCCCTAGGGTGCCCAACCTTTATAATAATGATTGACACAAATAAACCATGATCATGATCAAGTGATTATATATATATATATATATATATATATATATATATATATATATATATATATATATATATATATATATATATATATATATATATATATATATATATATATATATATATATAAAATGTTAAAATGATATAAACATTTACAAATTCAATCAATATAAACACATATAATGAATAACTTACCAATGGCCAATAATCATGCCCCCCTTCAATGTGACCATGTTGCCTACAATATTTCTCATTTGTTGTGATTAAAATTCATCTAATCTTTAAGCCCTTGCAATTATTGTAAGGACAATAACATTTCCCATCACCCTTTCTTTTCAATCTAGCCAACAATCTATCAAGTGTCTCTTCATTTTGCTCTGGACTAATATTATTTGACATTATTTTTCTTTACCAAGCTTGACTATTTAGATCTTCAAAAAATATCAAATTCACAATCCAATAATTTTTATTCATAGACAGGTATCATAATCTAATAATTCTGATATTTTACACCCAAAAAATTTGGCATGCAACCACCCCTGCAAAAGAGAAGATAGTTTGAAGTTAATGACCCTGAAAAATACTTTAAAATGCTAATTCCAAAACTTATTAAATTTTGATTTTAATATGATTTCCAACTATTAAGACTCCTCAAATTAGAATATTGAACTTGATCACAAACTTCCTACAAAAATGGAGGTAGCAAACTAGTAAGAACAAGTGACCCATTCCTAAGGAGCAACAAGTCAGAATCATCATTGCTAATGTCAATACAAATTTATCCTTTTAGTTAAAGATGCAGTGTGTCACTTCTTATGATGAACTTATCCCTAGGGCCCTCAACATTAAAAGAGCCCTAATAAAAAATAACAGAAGCATTGGTAAGAGCATGATTAGGGTACAAACCCTAGGCCTCCATAGAAACATAAACAATAACTATAGCGGATTAGTGAGGTTGCAATACCAGAAAGATTTAGACATTGTAGATAATAACAAAATCTTGCAATTTTAAGATTGTAGCCAATAACAAACACACTATGTAGCTTAGTGACATTTGTAAATGCAATCTACGGTAAGAAGAATGACAGTCACTTGAGATGTGATAGTCAAAAAGAGGCTGAGTAGTGACAAGATAATAAAGCTCAAACCTTGCATAGTAAAGTGGAGATTTTAACAGGAGTTTCCTTACCCCCTTGCTGACCTTAAGGGTTTTTCAAATACTTTTGGTAGTAAGTTAGACAAGGAAATGCAACTGTGAAAATGATCATTCAAATGAAGTAACAGGGTAATCATAGGTTCAATGTTTCTTCTGTAATAATGTATAATGGAGGTAGTGGATTGCATGTTTGAAAGCGTTGTTTTGAGACTCATCAAAGATGGGAGAATAGTGAATAACCTTGTGGACTATGAAGTAGTGTCAATAAGGTTGAAGGATCTTAAGAACTACAATACCATGATACACCTAATTTCAGAGTAAGTAGGTAGTCTATAGGGCATAGTTTGATTTTATAGAAGGATGCTCATGAAAGGAATCTTCGTGATAGTGAGTGAGCTTTTTAGATTGCACCGAGGGTACAATACCCAGCCTTAAAGGAAGTTAGCAAAGCAAAGAAATATGCAAGAAAATCAAATTGTACACAACAAACAATCACAATGTTATCTTCCATAATGCCTTGAGTTTGAAGACAAAAATCTCATTGTATCTTCATGATGAAAGTGGTGACCTTAATGGTCAATCAATGGAAACCATGATTTTAAAACATGCTATTGTGCTTATGGAGGCAAAATTTTAAGCAAGGCAGTGAGTGGTGGTTTGGAACAATGGCAGGTATGAAGGACTTGCTTTATATGCATACTATGCAGTCTAGCTTAAGACAACATTCTTAGAAGAGATTGAAGATGGATTATGGAACTCAAGGGTTATCATGAAAAGGATTAAAGCAAAGACTGAGATCTATTTAAAAGCCACAGTCATGAAGATATTAAAGATCTCACATGCAAAACCCTAATAGCTGGAGTAATGAATACAGTGCCAAAGAGGATAGTGTGCTGGGGTAGATTTAGGAGATCTCCACATTATCTAATTATAGGGAAATACATCATTTATTTATTTATTTAATTAAAATAAATCATTGTAAACCCTATATAGGATACATTGATACTTCAAAAGCCTCTGAAGGAATTTGAGATTATGCAAATATATGTCAAGTAACATTCATAAGGTTTAGAAAATATTGATCACTCTAGAATATCCCATTAAACATGGGTTGTGCTTGAATGCACTACATAATTGATATAACACAACCACTTACATATCAACCAGAGTTATAGGCTCTTTATTGTAGCAAGAGGTAATCACTCTTCATCATGCTATAATTACATCCTAACCTGTTAAAATTGAAACAACCTGAATGCACCCAATGATGATTGACACCTACATTATACAACCTGAATTAACTACATTATATGAGTGCCTCCATTTATATCACAACATAGCCACATTAAATTTGGGTCACAAATGAATGCATCCTGTATTTGTTATAGCACAATTGTGCCACATGACCAATAGAGTTATGGATCACATAATTATAGTCATAATAATCTGTTCCTTGGTTGTGATCTTATGGTGATTCCACACAACAAAATCTGGACATGAAATTCTCAAAACCCTTAACCTCTAAAAATGAAATCTGATGAGATGTTGCTTTAAAATATGATTTTCAAACCTAGAACTACAAATTTGACTTCACAATTGAATTCTACAAAAAGACAATGACTACCCTCAACTTGGCGATATCTTCTTGAATTTTTTTTGATTTTTCCCAAGAAAGTCATCCTTAGTTCTCCAAAAAATGTCTCAAGTAGAGCAAAACACTGTCGCAATAAATCATGCGCGAACTCACTTTTCTTTATGTCGGCCACAATTTGTTTTTTTTTCTATTTTTCATGTTTGTTGAAAATTTGACGAAAATGATAGCCGAAATTTTGACGAACCCCAGGTTCGACGAACGTCGGGGATAAACTTTCAAAAATTGAAAATTACACATCAAATTTTACAAGCGCCTGATGAACATCAAATTTTACATATTTTGTTGGACAGTTTTGTTGGATTTTGTAGTCAAATGTATTAGTGTTCCTTTATCTTGAATATTTTTTGATATATGGTTGTAAAGGCTTTGTATGACTTTCCTATAGGTCATTATGAATGTTTAAACATGACAACAATAAATGATTAGAAACATGATGTAAATGAAGCATTTTATGTATGTATATTCACTATCACATCATGAACATGCTGATATGATGGCTTTTAACATTGCATTTCACTCTTAAATAAGCTCAAATGAGCTCATTATTTGATAAATTCAACATGCTGGGCCCAATCCTTATGGGAGCCACATTTTGACCCACATGTTGTAATTTGATGAATTAAAACAACATTACTTTTCCTGTATCTACACATAATGCGAACATGTTAGAAATATATGCATATGATAGATATGTTTGATCATTCTTGTTTTCTTTGACATGATATGCAAATTTTTTAATGCAAATGAGGGTTAGATTGTATGTTTATAGAGGTATGCATATGTATGGGTTAGTGAATTTTCATTTCTCTAATCAACAATCCTTTTCTCAGATGCAAGAAACTTGAAGCAACGAGGAGGTTGAAGCAAGTTGTAGGACAAGCGACAAACAAACAAAGATGTAGGACAACTCAACTGAAGACTAATTAGGAAATGACGAGTCACCTTTCCTTACATTTTCATTCCTTTGTGTTAATATGTATAAATGTATAATCCTTTCTTTCATTTGTGTTAAACAAGTTAAACTCACGACTTGTGTGAGGATTTATACACTTATACTATCAATAAAGTCTATCATTTGAAAATATTCGTGCAATCTTTCTTCTATGTTATTTGCATCTACGTGAATGCAGTATGATAGAATAGTCTTCTATTTATTTATGCACATGGAATGTAATATAGCAGAAAAATGTACCTATCTTTTCATTTGTAATCACTTAAGCTCGACCTACTTGAGCTAGTAACAAAAATGGGTAACACTACCATATGAGTGTATATATACGCATATATATATGAATATATGTATATTAATTATCTATATATATATACATTCGATTTAATCATCAAATTAAACATAAAAATACCATGGTGTTCAATATGGGACTATGAGCAATATGCATATACATATATACATGCATGCCATGGGTTCCACTGGATAGTTCTATGCGCATAAGCAACTTGTGCATGAGGGTAAATAAGTATGTCTACTTATGTACCCCCATGCATGCGTTCCTTGGTGTGTAAATTATATCATCACTATGCATGTGTATATACATACACATACCCCATATGCCTCATATATCAACAAAAACATGATAATAAGAAGAAAATCATAAGCTCATCAAACAATCATCTCCTAACAATGTACACAATACTAAACTAGCCTTTTACTAAAACATACAAAACATCTATAAATGACTTACCAACTTCCCAACTCTATCATTCTAATTGAGTTGTGTCTATAAGCTTAGATAGGTTATAATAATGATTACTCGACCAAGACCTTCTCCTGAGTGATACTTCCCCTCCACCTGGAGGAATTGAACATGTACCTTCAAACACTGACACGTACACTACAGTTAGCTATTCACAAAATATGTAATAAACACATTACAAAATATCAACACAATATTCATCCATTCACATAAATGCATTCCTTCATATAACATTAAATGAGATGGCATTCATTCATAAGATAGTGATAACAAAATGCACACATGATTTATTCATCCACTGAATTCACATTACATTCATATTTTACTCTACATAGTAATTAGTAAATAGTAGCTACACAATTGGGGTGTAACATACTCCCCCCTTGTGAATCATCGTCCTTGATGATTTTATGTAACAACATAAAATAAAACAAAAATCAACATATTGTTAAAGCATATCCATAAGCTTCTAATACAATAGGAAACTTTTGCTGAATCTCAACATAATCTTCCCAAGTGGCCAAGTCTTCTGCATATTGATCCCACTAGACTTTGCATTGCAGAACCTCCCTATTATGCATGCAAAGCTTGCGTGTTCTGAGCACCTTGATGGGCTTGAGTGTTACCACTTTGAGGTCCTGTACCCATAAATCAGCCCAATCAATCACATGATTATCATTGGGTACATACCTCCTAATGTAAGACACATGGAAGACATTATGCATTTTGGTAAGACCTAGTGGCAATGCTATTCTATAGGCTACTAGATTCACTTCCTCAAGAATCTCAAATGGTCCAATATAATGTGGAGCTAACTTAGAATATTTTCAAAATTTAATGGAAATTTTGTGAGGTTTCACTCTCAGTAACACTTTGTCACCTAAGGAAAAAGTTCAGGGAACTCTCTTACTGTCAGCATAACTTTTCTGTTGATTGTTAGGTTCAGCCAACCATTAATTCACAATATTAACTTGCTCATCCATCTCAGTCAACATTTTTGGCCCAAGAGTCACTCTATCCTCAAGTCTATCCCAACTTATAGGAGTTCAACACTTTCAACCATATAATGCTTCAAAAGGAGCCATTTGTTGACCTTCTACAATGATTCAATAACTAAGCCTTTACAACCATGATTCAAAGATTAGACATCTAACCTGAATAGCTATCTCAATCATCATGAAGGTGTATTTAACTTGTCAACTCAAGGATGTAAACCTGAAATGGGTCAGCATTGTATGTGCACTAGGAACTCAAAGTAGCCATATCTACACTCCAATTGAGAAAAATGTAATACTAGAAAGTAAACTGCTTGGAAATAAATAAAGCAAGAATGAGAATCAATTAAAAACTATGCTAAGCTGAAATAAACAACAAGAGTAAATATCTGTATGAACAAACAAGGAACTACTCTATCTGCTTTGGCTGTAGTAATAGTCACAAAATGGAATTTTAGTGGCTGCAAGAACTGTTGATGCCAAATTTTGAACTAAGTACAAAATAGGAAATAATAACTAAAATAATTACTCTAAAGAATGTATTACTCACCAAGTGGACCCCTTGGATGAGTATCCACTAAGACTAATACAAACTCAAATTCTTAAACTCAGACTATCATCTCATTCATGGGAAAATGTGTAAATAGAGTAGCAGCATGGCTATATTGAAAAATGGAGAATGCTTAATACATCATCAATATAATTTTAACAACAAAAATCAAGAACTAAGAACCTACAAGAAGAAGATTCAAATCCTTATTTATTCTACCAACTAAACTGGGCAGTCAACTCCCACTAATTGAGAGGATGCCATTTAGGGAAAATGAGGAAAAGAGTGTCAAAGTGGTTATGTCTGCAGGGAATCTAGTTAGACATGCATGCCCAAATGTGAACTCAACACTATAGTAACACCCATGATTGCTCAATGCCATAAATACAAGGAGATTACAATTGACTATTGTGGGGAATCCACTGCCATTATCCTTTAGTTGACTCCTTTGAATGATTCCCTTGTATGACCATCTAGTGGTTTCCTTTCTCAACTTAGCATCCACAAATTGTGTCTTGCATAGTAGTGTCAGTACACAATAATTGCACATCTATAATCACCTTAAAAAACACCCATCAACCATATGAAAAATCAATATAGATAATACACATAATATGCCAATGTAATTAAAACTTCGCAGAGATAGGGTTAAACCCAATGCCAATGGTTTGAGGGAAACATTATGCAAATATTAACATTTAACTAGTAAAGTTCATGAAACTACCAGAAAATGGACTATAGATTTACCCAAAATTTGACCAAAAACTAGGCTCATCATTCCCCCCAACCTAACATCTTGCTGGTCCTCCAATAGTGGAAGGGTTGTTCTTTTGTTTGGTCAAAGCTTTGAAGTTTGCAACTGCAAGCTACCAACATCTATCTCTACTGAGTGTGAGTCTAAATCCCAATAAAATTCCCCCAATTTTTCAAATTTGTTCCATCTTTTCCTTTCTATAGCAATATCATATTGGTAGAATTTGTAGTTTGGTACTGGACACATGAGAATGGGTAGCTAGAAAGTCAAGGGAAGCCAAAATCTCCCCTTTTTTCTACCAATTTGGATATACCTATCAATTCACTTCAATACTGTAGCATAATTGTGAATAGAATGGGGCTCGACTTGTTTTAGCTCATGTGAAACTATTCCATCATTGGGCCAAGTATCCTCTTACAAGCTCCTCTTTTGCCATTGCTTTGACCTCATACTCAGTGTAGACAACTTCAATCCATGGCATGATTCTATCAACATAGCTTGGTCTGAGAAGTATCCTAAGCCATTCTCTGTGAATATTCCTTGGGTGGCTTGACACAACCCTGATGGCTAAGGGGATGCTAGATTCCATTTTCTTATAAGCATTGTTTTTCTCACCGGAATTAATCTCATTTTGTACCCAAGAAAGAAATGATCTCAGCTGACTATCCCTAACATATAGCTATGGGTTCTAATCATTCCTGTGTGACAACATAATTGTGCAAATAGAATTCACATAAAAAAATTCTCATCTTAGGGGAAGCAATCCTATAGGAATTGAAGAATTCAGTAGGAGTTTCAATGGAGGGGTTTAAATCTGAAACAATTTTTGACAACTTGAAAGAGATATTTTTCTCTCAAGTGTAGAGCATAAACCCTTGGAGGAGCTTTTCATTCTACAATTTGTGGCACCGGGATCACAATGTCATCTACTTTCTTCTTCAAAGTAGCAATCTCCTCATTTTTCTCCTCAATAACCTCATCCCTCTCTTGGATTTCCTTTTTCAGTCTCTTCCTCTCCTATTTCCATTCTTCCTCCCTCCTTTCTATTTCTTTCCATAAATTTAGAATTGCTGCATGAACTGCAAAATCAAGAGGGTTATGAATTCCTACCAGTGTTTTTGTTGATGGCTTCTCCCATATGACACTATTTGCGTGAACTTGGCCTATCTAGTTGTCTTTTCCTGTGGGGGTACTATTTCTTCACCCCCTTCTTGTTGCAGGACCTTTTCTTGTTCCTGGTTTCGTTTTGGTTCTTGCTGTGGTTCTTGCTATAGCTACAAGAATTCTTGCTCTTATTCTTGGTTTTTCTCTAGGAACCCTTGGTCATCCTCAAACTCCTTTGCGATATTAGCAAGGTCTGCCAGTGTTATTTTTGTTGCTCTCTCGACTATGTCCTCTTCTTTTTCTTCAACATGCTCTTGTTCCCTTGGAGATTTAGTGTCCCCATTTGATGTCTCACCATGCCTAGGGCTTTCCTGTGAAGGTATATAAAAAGCCGGCCCAACTAGTTTTGACTTCCTATGGGTGCTCTTACATTTTCCTTTGGCTGTAAGATGAATAGGGTCAACCTTTCTCTTCCTAGCACTCAACACCTCTTTCTCCACATGCTATGTTTGGGATTTTTATTTTTCTTTCCTTATTTCAGCCTCTTTCCTCTATTCCCTGGTTCTTATTAGGGTTTGTAGGGGGACATCATCATCAGAATCAGATGAAGAGTTTTCATTTTCTGAATGCTCTATTTCAGAGGAAGTAATGTTTATGGCTTCTTCTATTGCTGCATGAGGATTTATACTAGAACTAGCACCAGAAGTTGGAGTACCAGGAGTGGCTTCAGCTATGCTTAATCTTTTGTTGAGACTATGGGGTTGGTGTAAAACCCTAGGTTGTATTTCCTTAGGTCTAAATTGATCAATATTTAAAAATTCTTCCCAAGACATCTCAAATACACTATGTAAAGATTTATTAACCAACATTTTTATCAAACAATGGTGGGAGATAGAGTTGTCCCTACCTTTTTTATGTTTTAGCTGTCATGATGGAGAGGAGACTGTATAGAACATTGGGAACATTCATCCTCCTTCCATGCATCATGTGGCTCAAGAACTTGAAGTGTACTGAATGCAGGTTTGACAAATGTCCCTCATAGGTGATATACCTTATAATGTAAACAACTGCCTACTTCCATCGTTCATGCAAAGATATTCTTTTTGTGCCTTCCTTGTCTATGCTAATTGGTAGGTTGCCATGTACTGTAAATTTTTCTCTAGTCGACCTAGCATCCCTAGAGGCAAAGTAATTCTTGCCATCAACAGGTAACCCTAAAACTTCAACAATTCTCTGCTCGGTTGCCGCAACTTCTAACCCTTTTACTATGGCTTTGCCTTTAGATAATGTTAGAGTGAATTCAAGTTAAATTCCCTCGTCAAAGCCATCCAACTTCATGAAATAATCAAACCATCCACAACTTTGAAATTCTACTAGGCATTGTGCATCTTGCAACAAAACATCATGAACTGAGGGCTCATTTTGAATTAAGCAACCTCCCAATGTCTGAAATCACTGTCACTCTGCAAAATTTATTTCTTTATCAATTCTTGTTCAAAAGCCAACACCTTCCTGCCAATTTTTCACTGCCTGTGTCAATTGAATTTCCTTCTTAGTCTCCATTTTTACCATTTACTGCTTATAACTCAAGACTCCAATAGGGAAATTAAGGTGAGAAAAGGGGTGATAAATGAGAGCGATAATGAAAATAATTGGCATCTTAGTTAACATCACCTCACACATGTGAGCCAAATTTTCAAATCGGCTTATTTAAATTTTCTAACGTAGCCAAATTATGATTTGATGCATGGGTAGTATATTTGCATTTTTTATTCCCCCCCTTGATAGAGCTTCTAAAATTCTAAGGAATTTTCTCTTTTCCCTCATGGGCTTAGCCTCCATTATAAACCCTTGTCTCCATGAATGAGTAGGGTTTTATTCACAAGAGCATGCACACATTTTAGTTGTAAGTTGACTTGCCCCATTGGTCACCAATCTTTTAAGTCATTACTTGAGCCAAAGATTCATGTTGGTTTACTGACCCTGCCTACCTGAAGCACTGGTCATCATTTTTCCCATTGCCTTAAACCTTTTTTCCTAAGTCGGGTTTCAATTTTTCCCCAATGACTTAAGCTTAAGTCACTTACCTTCAATGGTCATGTTGCCATTGGCTAAACCAAGTCTTGTCCATTAAATGCTAACATTGTCTAGAGTGCAGATTTAAAGATTCAAAGATCCAGGATGAGATTTGGGTCGTGTTAGAACTGTAAAATTCTAGAATAATTTTACAAGTTGTTCATACCCCTGAGTTTCCAAATGAGTCTTTACCATAAGCACAAAGGCCTCTCTTCATAACATTTTTACCATATTTTATCATAAGGTCCTATAGAATCCATATAATCCTGACTATTTTGCACTATATAATACATATCGGCAAGAGGTGGTCAAGGTCTCCTCGATCCATATTGCATTTTCTGCTAATATACATTTGTTACAGACTTTTGACAGGACTTCTTTGATGTCACGCTGATCAGAAGTCATTTACAGGCACCTATCGATAGGACATATTACATTGTCTTGGTGACATAAGGTATATTGGCCAAATAAAGACTTTGGGGTGAGGTCTTAGTGAAATCTTATTGTCTCACCGACTGGTGCACGTGAACACTTCAACCAAAAAAAATGTATTTGGTATGAGGTCTCATTGATTAGATTGTGTCTTACCGACCGTCGATAAAGATATACATATCGGTAAGAGTTGAGGGTTATCAGAGTAAGCTCTCAGCGAATGCCTCTAGTCTTGCTGACATGCGCAGGGGGCTCCTATCAACGGTTATTAGAATGAAGTTATATAGTCATGCTGACCTGTTTCTCACATTGAAATGTTGCTTCATCGGTGAGAGAGTGACTGTGTCTCAACAACCAGAAGATACCAATGAGTGTATATTGGTATAACATAATATAGTCTGAGACCTCTCCCTGACTCTGAATGTCACAGCGATACATAAAGATTAAAGGATATCCGTCGATGAGATATTGTATCTCGATATGACTACATGATGTCTTGGTGAGTGTTTGGAGAATGTTAATAGAAACCCAAATATAGTTGCTTTCCGACATGTGATTACGAAGCAATGTGTCTTTTCTGATGAAAATGTATAAATTTTCATTCTCGATTGTAAAAAGAGAAGACAATAGAATAGGAAATAGGATAGAAGATACTGTAGAATACAAATTTTGTAGAACAAATACTATTGTTGCATGTTTACAAAATGGAGATATTTATGAAAATCAGTTGATGTGGCAACTCATTTTTGGTGTCAATTGTCTGTTGAATTCATTGAAAGTATTATTCAAGTTATCTCCAAGATTGATGATTTCTGGTTATTTAAATTGATGTAACAAGTTTATATTAAATTTATCAGTGCACATTTGTTGTATCTATGTGGTTGATTGATTGGTTCTTTCAAGAAAAGATTAAATCCTTTTAATTGATCATAGTAATTAGGGAAATTAATCTAGATCATTAAGAAGAACTTGGTAATCACGGTCTTGCATCTTTATACAAGTTATAAACAAAATATATGCCAAACAATTTGAGTTTCTACCAGGAAGAACTTTCTCATTTAGATTTCATTTGACTCTGCATACCCAATAAGGCACTAGTCTCTACATTTTTCACCATTTAACTTCATTCATTCTTTACATCTGTTAATTGAACATATTAGGTTTTAGTTTTAGTCTTGATCATACCCAATCAAGTTTCATTTGTCCACTCCTACCTGCCATTGTGGGCAAAAAATTTCAAAGAGATTGGCACAAGTTAAGTCTACTTCACTCATATAGGTACACCTGCCTAGGTCTAGCAGCACCTGAAGAGTAGAAGGTCCAAAACATCTGACCTTGTCTGTTACCCTAAAACGTACCAAGATATTGGTAGCCTCTTGAGGCATTTCACCTATTTTTTTAAGAGCTAATAGGTCATACCTTGCTAGCTCGTGGATGTTAAGTGTCGATAGATTAAATGCAACAAGGTTGGAAAAAGGTAGACGCGTGTCTCTGTACAACCATGGGACCCACTCCCCATTACCAAGCTCGTGGCCCGTAGTTCTAGACCAATGGCAAAGATCAAAAGCAAAGGAGAATCTCCACCATTCCTCATTGGCTCATTGGGGGAAGATGGAGGTTGGTTAGAAGCTGCAAGGTCAACGAGATGGTGACACATGGTTCGAACACTCCAGTTTGCAAGATACATGGAACCTACTGAAGAGGAGGATATCATCCAAGATGGATGAAGACTATTGGTTGTAGACACTTCAGTGAAGCACTGCTAGAAGTCGAAGGTGGTCAAACCAAGACTGGGCACTTGTGCCATCTCAACAGAGGATCAACGAGTAATATTCAAAGTTGGAAAACAACATGTGATGGCCGTTTTACTTTGTGCAATGAAATCACATTAATGGCCAACCTTTTGTAGAGTGATCAAGTTGATCTCAATTCGTGTGGAGATACAAATGCTAGTAATCATGAAGAGTGGTCTATGAATTTCCATGCAAATGGGGAATCAAATAGTGATAGTGCATCTTCCAAGGAGCTTCCTGGGTTAGGCATGTGTGCTAAATATTGATTGTGAATTCCATCACTTCACACAATAAATATAGAAGGAATAGATGCTATTTGTGTCATTCACACTTAGCAGTTAGATGTTTCTTGATTAAGGAAAGGTAGGTCTGAGCAATTGACAGATAAGATGAGTGAACTAGTGAGGAATTCTACTCTCTTGAGCTTTAAAAATCCTGGTTCTAGTGTATTAGAAGCTTCCTTGACCATGAGGCCAACATCCTTGTTGGCAAGTCTAAAATCTCACCCACAAGGTATAGTCGGAGATTGCAATTCTAGAGTGTGACTACGGAGAAAGAGAATGACAAAGGAAAGTAGCTAGTGTGGTCTACTATCAGAGTGAAGAGGAAGATAAGGTATGGGCATGAATCCTTTAGATGCCAAAACTCACCCATTGGCCTCACTAGTAGCTCATATGCTAGTGAAACAGAGACATATTCTGACTATTGTCAGTACCTCATGCTCTTGAGTCATGGTCTACCTCCTAGTCAGGAGGTAATATTCATCTCACCATTCGTAGCCAAAACTTCAAGTGGGTAGACTATTAATGTACTGGGTAAAGAAAAGGATGAAGTGAAAGCCAAGGTTTCCTCTCCTCTTGCAACGACTTGGAGTGGGCACATATATCATGGTATAGGCACTGGTAAAGGTGGGGTGCTTGGTAAATGAAGAGTTGTGTGTGGGATGTGAAATTTTTGTGTTGATAATATTTGTTGTGGTGGTGGTTTTATTTTTGCATGTGTGGCACATTTTGGTGTTGGACATCGACTGTGTGCCCTCGTGGCATTATGGATTCCTTGTTCGTTGCATGGTGACAAGGGAAATTTTGGTGACACTTTGCGTTGCCCTTTCTAATGGTGCTAACAATTTTGTCTTTCCCCATTTACACCATATTCTTACATATTCAACACATGGGGAGTTTTGAAATGCAAAGTAAATGCATATGAAATTTTGCATGAAACAAAATTTGTAATGAAATTGCATTTGACCTTGAAGCTTGTCGCTCCCTTACTCTATAAAGAGGGAATTTAGGGCTCACTTGTAGGGGGACGATAGATGAAAATTTTGATTAGGTTTTGAGTCAGGTGTACATGTGTATAATGATAGAATAGAAGAAACATGTGGATGTTATCTTAAATTGTTATGCAAATTTGATTGATAAGCATGAATGAAAGTATAATTCTAATATATCTTCTCTCCTTGTGTGGATTTGAGTGAATTTTGAGTTTAATATTAATAATATTCTCATTCTTCTTTGAACATGTATTCAAATTTATGCCTTTGTTTTATGCTTTGATTCAAGTAATCAACTAAATGCTTAAATAAAGTCATAGATTTACAATTATTTGTAGAGGATTTGACAAGAAGTTGTATATTAGAAATAATGAGCTTCATAATGTAAATGTATTATGAGGGTAGTCCACCCCATTAAATTTTAAAGTCATTTTCTACATTACTGATTCTTGTATATGTGACTCCATCACCCAATGGATAAGGCACTAGTCTGTTCCTTAATGATTCACGTAAAGGGTTAATCAAATAGTTGTATAATGACCAACCTAAAGTCAACATTTAAATTCACTTCAAATTTCATAAATATATGTACAAATTTTGTGTTAATTACCATGAGAGGTATCTTTTGATGAATGGGTGGCAAGTTATTTAGAAATAAGCCAATTTCATAGTAATTAGTATACAATTATCTTTCATTTAGATTGGTCTGTGAAAACGATGTGTTCTTCATGTACAATTCAAATGAACACCAATAGGAACACCTTCCTTGGCCCCATAGAGCCTAAAGTCCAAAAGATTTGAGTCTTTGACTAGATCTTGTTCGTTGTCTAGTCATTTTTAGGAGTTTTGAACATAGGAATTGGATATTCATTAGAAATTATTTTAGGTACATTAGAAAATACACCAACAGAATGATGACTCTGCTGAGGATAGCTTTGAATCTCCAAATACAGACTGCTTAGTTATAGTCATATTATTATTTTCCATTTTGAATTTAGTATATTTGAACACCTGTGCTCAGATAATTGAGAAGTTCTTGAGTTGGAAAAGATATTGTTGCAACAAAGATCAAAGGATTTGAGTGTGACTTCACTGTTGGAGAAGACCCAAAATGAGATTTACTCTTGAAGATTATTCCTTTGTGAAAGGGGGTGGTGACTCTATCTTAAGAACCAGTTGAATTGTGCAGAAGATTCCATATTTGCAAAATTTGCAATCAAGAAGAAATGATAACAGTTGCTACAAATTTCCAGGTATTCTCATAAAATCTAGAAAGCATAGTATTCTGTTTGAAAGAAGTTTATGAGAAAATGGTCAAGGCTTAAGATAATAAATAATTCCCTATTAGATGAATTTGCATTAAGGTAGAGAATAATAGTAGTTCTTTTCATACTTCTAATATACAAAGTTTATAATTATCCAAGAAGTATGACATTCTTTTGAGTACTACCTTTTAGAGAATTCCCTTGTAAGGAATCAAGCAAAAATATGCAGGGTGAGGAAGCTATATCATGCCCTCAAAGAGATTTTGTTATTGAAAGGTATATGCCATTGGTTTTCAGTGGTATTAGAGGTTTCCCAAACCTAGTTCCTTAGAATGTTAGGAAATATTTTCCCAGATTCATAGGGAAAAGTTTGAAATCAACCTCTAGACATCTGCAAACATTCATGGATGTTATGGGGTATTATGAGGTGAATCATCAGGATGTTGTCATGAAACTATTTGTTGAATCCTTAAAGGATGATGCCAAGGATTGGTATTCATATTTTCCAACAAGTTCCATAGCTTCGTGGAATTAGTTCATGACAAAATCTATTGAACAAGTTGGTGAAAGGGTGAATCCTAGTGTGGTAAGGAAGAATTTTATGGAAATTCACATAAGTGAAGGAGAGTTAGTTCTTGTTTTCAATCTCTAATTTGCAAAGGAAATCAAAGACATTCCAGAAGATATAAGGCCAAGTGATGTAGAGTGTTTGATTGTATATCTAGGATAATTTGAAAAGAAGATGAGTTTCTTATTGAGAGACAAGGAGCCTACAACCCTACACTAGGCATACCAAATTTCTATTGACATTGAGAGAAATTTGAGAGATTCAATGATGAGAGGGTCCATAATTGCTAGAAGTAATTCTAGCAATGTTTGAAATTCTGAACCAAGTAGATTAGAAGGTAAAAGGGTTTGTCAAGAAGGAGATCTCATAGATATCATATCCACTTTACTCCCAAGAAATGTAGAATGTGAGCAAGCATCAACTTCACACCAACCAAGGATGGGAAGGTTTGATATAACCTTTTCTATCAAGAAGCTACATGAGATAAGGAGACATGCAAATGAGTCTCCATATGATTTATTTTCAAGATTTTTGGATGTTTTGATGGAGATAACCAAGAGCTTCAGGCCTAATGACCTAGCATACATTAATTTGTTTTGTGAAGCATACATATAAAGATCAAGTCAATGGTCCAAGGACCAGAAACCTCACAACCTAGCTCAAGTAGTGGATTGGATATATGTTGTAGAAAACATGGAACAAGGTCACATGCCCTTGTCTATTTTTCAAATTTTGGGAAATAATTTCCATGTTGAAGGAGGTCAAAGGATAAGGTTGTCAGATCAAAGAGAAGCATCCGAGTTAGAGCAATTGACTATTAATTGTTGCCATTTCACTAGCAATCTAGAAGCAGATGCATGTAGTAATGATGAGGATGGAGAGAGAAAATATGAAAAACAAGGAGGTGGTGCCTAACTATATTCCTTGGGATGTCATAAGCTATGAGAAAACAAAAGAACAAGGTGAAACTTCACAAATTGATTCAACTAGCAGCCATCATACATCAGTCAATGAAGGGAATACACTTGTTCTCAATGACATGGCACAAATGAGGAACCAAAATGAGGAGATCAAAGTTGGGAAGTCCAAAATTGAATATGATTCCTCATATGAAGTAGAGATAAAATCCCTTGCTTCTAGTAGGGGATATGTTAATATCCTTGAAGGTATATGTTTCCTAGGTAGTGAATAGTTATCCTCATGTACAAAATTATCTAAATGCGGATCAAGTTTTGTAGACATGAATGATGAGGAGAATAGTGAGATTGTTTCTCTATGTTCTTCCAATGACTTCATTGATTTTGAGTACATTGATACTATAAGTGGTTGAAATCCTAATTTTAAAGATGATGAGATACATCCAATTAATGTATGGAAAAATATTTTTTTTAATGAAGATGACTTGGATAGTGAGGTTGCAAATGAAAATCCCCATTGGTGTAGGAGTAATCCTCTTTTTGAGGAGACATATGATGATTATTTGACAAGCATTACCAATGGATGTGTTGTGGATGGTTTGTATAAAGATCAAAGTGATGTTGATATAGGTCATTTTTTCAATGAAGATGCCACTTCTGACTTGTTGAATTTCCAACTACATGGAGGGTATAGAGATGTAGATATCAATAAAGGTATCTATCATCATGTGACTGAAAAAATGTTACTTGGAATGCGTGCTTCATCTTCCTCGGAACCTAGGTGTGATAACAACTTGCATAGTGCAGAGGCTCACAAATGTGATGATAGCTTTGGAAACAATATGGATATCAAAAAGAGTGTAAATGATTGCATTGTCCTTCCCATGGTGGAGGATTTTGCACCTGAAAAGGGTATTGAAATGTTAGTTATTCAAGGCCCACTTAATTATAGGGATATTCCAACAACTTTTCCCTATGATGAAAAGAAGGAATCACTTGATGATTTCACAAAGAATGCCAATACTGCAACATTTTTTCAATCATACGAGGAACAATGCAAAGACATGGGTAACCATGAAAGTAGTACAGGGCAATATGAAGCTGCATTGGAGTTCTTTGTAGATATCCCTTATCTGATGGATTTGATTATGAAACTTCTTTCACCTCATGATACTAGCACTTGTGGCAAGCAAGTTGATAATAAGCCTGATCATGCTTTCTTTCCCGAGTTTTTAAAGAATTGTCCAGATTTGAGTTAGAGCGTCTATGAGGCTTTCAAGTTTGATGAACAAATTGAGAATGATTATTCACCTCATGACAATGTGTAATGTGAAGGATTCACTTTCTTGATTTAGTTTGAGGAACCTATAATGGAAAGGGAAAAAGTTGGCAATGTTGCTTTGAGTGACATATGCGGTGTTGATCATAGTGATACTGATGATTTGAAGTTACATACTGTTCATGTGCATTCATTACAGGGTAAATAGGCTAAAGTTTTTGGTAGAGGAAAAAGTTATCCCTAAATTTTGGGGCCTGGGGCCTCCGCCTTGTAAAATAATTCACAATGTATATTATGTCAGTATTGTATATATGCTGGTCTGGTTTGTTTGCTTCCTGTTGGGTCTGCTTGCCTAGTCCAGGTGAGTTCCTTGGTTTTTGGCCTTGTACCCTTGTCTACTTCAACTAGAGATTCAGTTGAACTAGAGATTCAGTTCTCACCATACCCACTAGGGGTATGCCTCCCCAAGCATGAGCTGCTGATGGAGCTTCTAAAATTCTGAGGAATTTTCTCTTTGTCCTCATGGGCTTAGCCTCCATTCTAAACCCATGTCCCCATGAATGAGTAGGGTTTTATTCACAAGATCATGTAAGCATTTTATTTGTAAGTTGACCTACCCCATCTATCAACGATCTCTTAATTCATCACTTGAGCCACAATTTCACGTTGGTTTACTGACCTTGCTTGCCTGAAGTAGTAGTCATCATTTTTCCCATCACCTTAAGCTTTTTTCCTAAGTTGGGTTTTAATTTTTCCTTGGTGACTATACAACCATGGGACCAACTCCCCACTACTAAGCTCATGGCTCATGGTTCTAGACCAATGACCAAGATCAAAAGTAAAGGAGAATCTCCACCATTCCCTACTAGCTTGCTGGGGGAAGATGGAGGCTAGTTAGAAGCCATGGGGTCAGTGAGATGGTGACACGTGGCTCAAACACTCCAGTTTGCAAGATACATGGGACCCACTGACAAGGAGGATATCATCCAAGATGGATGAACACTATTGTCTATAGACACTTCAATGAAGCACTACTAGAGGTCGAAGGTGGTCAAACCAAGACTGACCACTTGATGTACCATCTCAATAGAGGATCAATGGGTAATTTTCAAAGTTGGAAAACAACAATTGATGGCTATTTTACTCTATGCAGCCAACTTGCATTAATGGCCAATCTTCTATAGAGTGATCGAGTTGATCTCAATTTGTGTGGAGACTCAAATGCTAGTAATCATGAAGAGTGGTCTATGGATTTCCATGCAAATGGGGAATCAAATGGTGATAGTGCATCTACTAATGAGTTTCTTAGGTTACGCATGTGTGCTAAACATTGATTGTGAATGCCATCACTTCACATGATAAATATGAAGGAATAAATACTATTCATGTCATTCACACTTAGCAGTTACATGTTTTCTTGATTAAGGCAAGGTAGGTCTAAGCAATTGACAGATAAGATGAGTGAACCATTGAGGAGGTCTGCTCACCTGAGCTCTCAAAATCCTAGTTCTAGTGTATCAGAAGCTGCCTCGACCATGGAGGGCAACATTCCTATTGGAAAGTATAAACTGGCACCCACAAGGTGCAGTTGGAGATAGCAATTCCAGAGTGTGACTGCAGAGAAAGCGGATGAAAAAGGCAAGCAACCACTATGGTCTACTAGCAGAGTGGAGAGGAAGATAAGGTATGGGCGTGGCTCCTTTGGATTCCAAAACTCGCCCATAGACCTCACTAGTAGCTTGTTTTCTAGTGAAATAGAGACCGATTATGACAATTGTTGGTACCTCATGCTCTTGAGTCATGGTCTACCTCCTGGTCAAGAGGTAAAATCTATCTCGCCATTGGAAACCAAAACTCCAAGTGGGTAGACTATTATTGTACTGGGTAAAGAAAAGGATGAAGCAAAAATTGAGGTTTCCTCTCCTCCTCTTGCGATGACTCAGAGCGGGTGCGTATATCATGGTTTGGGAATTGGTAAAGGTGGGGTGGTTGGTAAATGTAGAGTTGCTATGTGTGGGATGTGAAATTATTATGTTGATAATGTTTGTTGTGGTGGTGGTTTTGTTTTTGCATGCGTGGCACATTTTGGTGTTGGATGTCGACTGTGTGCCCTTGTGGCATTATGGATGCCTGGTTCGTTGTAGCGTGGATGGCGATAAGGGGAATTTTGGTGGCACTTTGCATTGCCATTTCTAATGGTGGTTAAAATTTTGGCTTTCCCCATTTACACCATATTTGTGCATATTCAACACATGGGGAATTTTGAAATGCAAAGTAAATGCATATGAAATTTTGCATGAAACAAAATTTGTAATGAAACTACATTTGAGCTTGAAGCTTGTCGCTCCCTTACTTTATAAAGAGTAAATTTAGGGCTCACTTGTAGGGGGATGATAGATGAAAATTTTGATTAGGTTTTGAGTCAGGTGTACATGTGTATAATGATAGGAATAGAATAGATAGTTTGTTTTGAGCCTTTCTGGAAGAAACATGTGCATGCTATCTTAAATTGTTATGCAAATTTGATTGATAAGCATGAATGGAAGTATAATTCTAATATATCTTCTCTCCTTGTGTGGATTTGAGTGAATTTTGAGTGGAATATTAATAGTATTCTCATTCTTCTTTGAACATCTGTTCAAATGTATGTCTCTATTTTATGCTTTGATTCAAGTAATCAACTAAATGCTTAAATATAGTCATTGATTTACAATTATTTGTAGAGGATTTGACAAGCAGTTGTATATTAGAAATAGTGAGCTCCATAATGCAAAGGTCTTATGAGGGTAGTACACCCCATTAAATTTTAAAGTCATTTTCTACATTACTAATTCTTATATATGTGACTCCATCACCCAATGGATAAGGAAATAGTATGTTCCTTAATGATTCATGTAAAGGGTTAATCAAATAGTTGTATAATGACCAGCCTAAAGTCATAATTTAAATTCACTTCAAATTTCATAAATCTTTGTACAAATTTTGTGTTAATTACCATGAGAGGTATCTTTTGATGAATGGGTGTGAAGTTACTTATAAATAAGCTAATTTCATAGTAATTACTGCACAATCATCCTTCATTCAGATTAGTCTATTAAAATGATGTGTTTTGTCATGTAAAATTTAAATGAACACCAATAGGAACACCCTCCTTTGCCCCATAGAGCCTCAAGTGTAGAAAATCTTAGTATTTGACTAGATCTTGTTCATTGGCTAGTCATTTTTAGGAGTTTTGAACATAGGAATTGGATATTCATTAGAAATTATTTTAGGTGCAATTGAAAATATACCAATATCCCCCCACTCTAAATTTGGACATGCACCCACACATGTGAGAAGGGAGTGGTGAATTGTCAGGAAGTGATGACATATGATGTAATCACCTATAGTAACATGCCATGATTAAATAAATGCGCTTTAAAAGGTAATTAAGAGATAAGAATTACCACATACATACCTAAGCATGTGAAGGATGCAGTACAAAGATCATGGAGAGAAAGTACCATTTTTCCTTTTTTAGAAATAATTGAACAATTAATGAGACTGAAGCGAATTGAAGTGAGGTAGAATGAAATGATAGAAGAGAGAAAAAGGTGATATAGATGGACGGGTGGGAGAATGGGTGAAGAATGGATTTCCACTAAAGTGGAAATCTTTATTATGAAAAGTATGTACCTTAATTTATCCAAAAGGTGGGATGCTAGGTCCACCACTTTTGGTTGCAGGAAGCTCGTGTGTTGAACAATGGGTGAATTGTTGCAGGAACTCTTCGCTAGAGGTTGGATTATAATATAACTTGAGATGATGACCATTGAAAAGTAACTTGAATCTGATAGGGTCAATGGTGGTGAGCTGAAAAACTCCACTAGGAATGACCTTAGCAACTTCGTATGGTCCTAGCCACCTTTTTTGTAGTTTTCCTGCAAGTGAGTCCAAAACTTGATCAATGAAGGGTAAAGGAAAGTGATCCTCCTTGGTGGCAACATTAAGTTCCCTATAATCAACACAAACTTTCCATATTCCTCCCTTATTTGGCATGATCACTAATGGAGACACCCACTGAATGTATGAAATAGGATAGATAAATCCATCATCTAACAATTTCTGTAGTTTTGTTTTAACAATTTCTTTCAATGTAGGGTGGATTCTTCGTTGAGGTTGCTCTACTAGTTGAAAATCATCTTTGATGTAGATCCTATGAGCACAAAGCTTAGGATCTAGTCCCTCCATAAAATGATAGTCCCATACAAATGCATGCAAATGAGACTTTAGTAAGTTTGTTATTGTAGGAAGTCTGTCTACAAGAACAAAATCTATAGGAAGAATATCTTCAAGAAGAATAGATAGAAGTTTCCTAACCAAAGTAGAAGATGATGCTTCCTTCACTTCATAATGGTTCTAAATTATACTAGATAACACTTCATCTTCATTGCGAAAATGCAAGAAAGGACTTCTATCCAACATTATGAGTTGCGCCACTGAGTTAACTTCCTTGGCCTCTTCACCAACTTGTGACCATACAAAATCCTCTTCACTATGGGTCGACTGAGTAGGAGGATAAAGAACAAGCTTTTTAGTATTCCTACCATCATAAATAGTCATATAACCTGATTGAAATCAAATATAAGCATCTGTTGTTGCTAACCATGGCCTTCCAAGAATAATAGGATATCCTTCTTGGGTGTCCTTAGGAGAGGGAATCATGAAATCTGGTGGATACTCCCAAGAGTCTAGAATTACCACAAGGTCTTCTACTATACCATCAGGCTTCATAATAGAACTTTTAGCAAGCTGCAGGACAATAGGAGTGAATTTCATGCATGCAACATTTACTTGCTGTAGGATATCCTTAGTCATCACATTGATTACTACCCCTAAATCAATCAGGGAATTCTTCACTTGAATCCAGCTTATGACAACTTCTACCATAGAATTGCTTGGGTCATTATAATTGGGAATAGTCACTTTTCCCAACATGATATCAGCTAGCTGGCCCACCATATGAATTGTAATTGTGTCTCTCTTCTTCCTTCATGGCTTCTTAAGACAAGCTTCCTTGATAGCTTTGCCATATGTAGGAACATATTTTATGGCTTGAAATAGGGGTATCTAGAGACAAATGTGCTTCAATTGCTCCAAGACATCAAAAAAAATATATTCCTTGTCTTCCTAATGCTTGGAAACTTCCAATCCCAAAGGAAATGGTGGCTCTTGTGCAGTCTTCCTAGCTAGAACTAGTTCATGATTTTTAGGCATAGTTGGCTAAATAGGATCATTCAAAGGTTCCTCTTCCTCTTCCATAGATAACTCAATGATGATGGGTGTGGAAGGAGTTGGTAAAGTAGTTATTGAAATCAAATAAATGTCACACACACTCACAACACATGCAGGAAATTGATTTGGATGAGCAGAATATATTGGATGCTACTGTGGTTTGTTATTTAGGTTTGGTGTGGGCTGAGCTGGTAGCTGAGTAGGTTTGGGTGCAATGGAGCTTGAATTAGTAGGTGGAGGTGTTATAGCAGGCCATTGGGATTGAGAAGATGACATAACTTGTATTGGAACCTAGGGCTTCCTTTGTACAACAAGGTAGACTTGATCTTACTTAGTATGAATTGGTTTGAACTCAGGTGGAATCTTGCTATCAATGTTAGCTACTGTCTTGCATCTGCAATCCTTCTTCTTTGTCTATTTGAAATGAGGGTAGTACTATGTCAATGTTGCCTCTGCCTCCTCATGTTTTCCTTTGGCATGAAGTGTATCCATCTAAGTAGCTAGATTGTTTGTAATATCTTGCTTGAAGTCTGCCAACAGATTAGTAATCTCCATCCTTGAAACTCCACTAGTAGATGACTTACCCATAGAAGATTGGTAAGCTCTCCCTTCCTTTGAAGCTTCTCTAGAATAGTTTTGACATATTTTATTGATATCATCCCAAGGAAATTGGGAGATATCTCCTCCTACCATCAAGTCCAAAGCATCAGTGCAACTCTTATTGACTCCTCTTAAGAAAAGCAACTTTTGTGATTCTTCATTGAGTGTATGGTGTGGATATTTTTGCATGCAAAACAAAAAACTTGAAATGTAATCTTCCAAGATCTCATCTTCCTTCTACTGCATCCTAAAGACATCACCTCCTCTCATATCACTTCCCCTACAATATTCCTTGTATCTTTCAAGGAACTTTGTCTTCATGTCCTCCCAATTCTCCACAATGTCTTTTCCTAGACTCATAAACCATCTCAATTCAACCTCTTTCAAAGTGGTGGGGAATAAGTTAAGCCTATGAGCATCAATGTTATATTCATAACTTTAGTAGAGCATGTCAAACTCAAACAAGAAGGTATCACCCATGTATTTTTGATGGATTTCCAAGGAAAGGTGTTTTCAATCTAGTGGAGGCTTCAAAACTAGTCAGATCAGGATATGTGTTAGGTAGAGGGAAATGGTTCTTCTTCTTCTACGCATGCAATATCAACTCAACATCAACTAACTCACAAAAATAATGAGAAAAATAATAGAAGATCATTACTTGTCTAAGCAAGGGGGTACTCTAAGAACAACCCAAGAGAAGTGCTATAGTAGAGAAACTATCAATGACTCCAAAGAAATTCCTAGCTTGACACCATCCTTGGAAATGGTGCCAAAAATGTTGGCCTTCTACAATGATTTAATAACTAAGCCTTTACAACCATGATTTAAAGATTGGAAATCTAACTTGAATAGCTATCTCAATCATCATGAAGGTGCATTTAACTTGTCAACCTAGGGACATAAACTTGAAATGGGTTAGCACTGTATGTGCACTAGGAAGTCAAAGTAGCCATATCTACACTACAACTGAGAAAAATGTAATACTAGAAAATAACTACTTGGAAAGAAATAAAGAAAGATTGAGCATAAATTAACAACTATGCTAAGCTGAAATGCACAACAAGAGTAAAGATTTGGGAAAACAGATAGGAAAATACTTTGTTTGCAGGAATAGTCACAAAATGGAATTTTGGTGGCTACAGGAACAGTCGATGCCATATTTTGAACTCAGTACAAAACATAAAATAATAACTAAAATAATTACTCTAAAGAATAGATTACTCACCAAGTGGCCCCCCTTGGATGAGTATCCACTAAGACTAATACAAAATCAAATGCTTAAACTCAAACTATCATCTCATTCATGGAAAAATATGTAAATGGAGTAGTAGCATAGCTATATTGAAAAATGGAGAATGCTTAATACATCATCGATATCATTTTAACAACAACAATCAAGAACTAAGAACCTCCAAGAAGAAGATTCAAATCCTTATTTATTCTACTAGCTAAACAGGGCATCAACTCCCACTAACTGAGAGGATGCCATTTAGGGAAAATGAGGAAAATAGTGGCATAGCAATTACGTTTGTAGGTAATCTAGTCAAACATGCATGCCCAAATGTGGACTTAGTGTAGCAATAATGCCCACAATTGCTCAATGCCATAAATACAAGGTGGTTACAATTGACTGTTGTGGGGAATTTGTTGCCATCATCCTTCAGTTGACTCCTTTGAATGGTTCCCCTGTATGACCATTTGGCGGTTTCCTTTCTCAACTTAGCATCCAAAAATTGTGTCTTGTATAGCAGTGCCAGTACGCATAATAATTTCACATCTATAATCACCTTAAAGAACACTTATCAACCATACAAAAAATCAATATAGATAATACACATAATATGCCAATGTCATTAAAACTTTGTAGAGATAGGGTTAAACCCAATGTCAATAGTTTGAGGGAAACATTATGAAAATATTAACATTTAACTACTAAAGTTCATGACACTGCTAGGAAATGGACTATAGATCTATCCAAAATTTGATGAAAAACTAGGCTCATCACCATATTTATCACAGAATGGTAAGAATTTTTGTAAGAAAATTCAACTAAGGGTAAATAGTCTTCCCACTTGTACTGCCGATCCATGCAATACATTCTTAGTGGGTCTTGCAATAATTGATTTACCTTTTCTGCTTGATCATCCATTTCCAGATGATATGCCGAGCTAATATTCAACTAAGTCTCCAATGCAAAAAACAAGGTTTTCCAAAACCTTGAAGTGACTCATGCATCCCTATCCGAGATAATTTTCTTTGAAATTCCATGCAACCTAAACACTTCTTGCACAAACTTCCTAGCTATGACTGGTGCTCCATCAATTAGATTTTTAGGTATAAAATGTGCAACTTTGATTAGCTTATCTACTACCACAATAATGGAATTATGCTTATTTCTAGACATAGGAAATCCTTTCACAAAGTTCATACTTATGACTTGCCAGTTCCTCTCTAGTATGCCATGAGGATATAACAATCCTACATGATGTTGATGTTTTGCTTTCATCCTTTGACATTCTAGACTCCTAGCCACAAAATTAACATCTCCTTTCATCTATTTCCAAAAATATAATGAATTCATATCCACCTTCATTTTGGTCACTCCAAGGTGTCCAGAGTATGGTGCTTCATGTAATTCTTTCCATACTAGGTTCCTTAACTCCACCATGTTAGGAACATGCATCCTACCCTTATATCTAAGTAATACACGAGGTTCTAAAAGAAAGCCTTCATACCTAGAATCTTGTGGATTATTAGTGAGTTCCTACTTGAATTGCAAGTAGTACTCATCCTCTTTGCACTTTTGCAAAACTTGTCCCTCAAAGTTAGTTTGAATCGTTACTATTGAAGCAATATGACATCTTCGACTTAAGGCATCAACAACCCAATTTTATTTTCCTTTTATATAATTGATATTAAAATCATAATCAACTATCAACTCCAACCATATTATCTACCTTGCATTCAGATTAGGTTGAGTAAAAAGGAACTTTAACCCATTATGGTCAATTTTCAATTTAAAGGGTTTACCTAACAAGTAATGCCTCCACATTTGCAATGCATGAACCACAAATGCTAACTCTAAATCATGTGACACATAATTTTTCTCATAAGGTATCAACTTTCTAGATTCATAAGAAATCACTTTCCCATCCTACATTAGTACTCCTCCTAACCCTTCCCCGTATGCATCTATAATAACTGTAAAGTTACCCTTAGGATTTGGTGTTAGAAAACCAAGATCAGATTTGCAAACCGAAAAGACCTTCCACAAAAGAGAAAATAAAAAAAGGAGATATTGCAAAAAGATGTGCAACATTAATTATTCGAGAATTCAATAATTACAAGATAATGATTTTCTTTATAAAAGAAAATATGCATAACCCTAATCTTATCTTGAGCAACAAGATAGCTCAATAAGATAAAGATGAAAATAATACACCTAGGAAATAAATAATACCTAAGTAAAATTATGCAAAGTGTAATTAAATATTAATTACACCAACACCCCCCCATAAGTGCAACTTAGGGAGAAGCAAATCATTATGCAAATATGAGTCCTGACAACAAGGCCTGATCAGGTACTCATGTACAAATGAAATGATGAGGTAGAGAAGAAAAAACCAATGGGACAAAACCCCCCTACAATGAAATGACTGTTGCAAAGAAGCACTGGAAGAACACTGTGGAGTAACACTGGAACCACAATCTGACAAGCAAGGAAAGATACTTTTTTCTACAACTGAAACCAAAACTAGAATCATGATAATGTGACAGCAGACCCGATGCCATAGAACACTAGAAAACTCACAAACTGGAACAACCCTAGAATCTGTGAAGCAACAATAGATGAAATGATGACAAAATCTAGAAACCGTGTATCTCGATGTCGATGCCAAACTGTGACTGAAACTCTTCCATGGGAAGGAGTACCAAAAATAGACTCTGGAACATTAACCATAAAAACATGGCCCTCAAACTAAGAAGAATCTGAACTAATGAGGATCAAGAAACATAATCTTCCAACTGAAGTGTGAATCGATGAATTCGATATGTGTCAAGCAAGACAAGAAATGTGGCGAAAAGAAATAAGTATACCAGATAACCCATATGAGTTTCCATCAAAACAAAATGGATATGGA
Organism: Sequoia sempervirens; assembly: GCA_007258455.2. NCBI lineage: Eukaryota > Viridiplantae > Streptophyta > Pinopsida > Cupressales > Cupressaceae > Sequoia > Sequoia sempervirens. Next base: position 61,767,546 of record VDFB02000013.1, on the reverse strand, counting down.
GATCAAAGTGAAACCTACACTCTAATCAAATTTATTATGCAAGAAACCCCCCCTAAATGGAACTTTATCACAGTTCATTTATTACAATAACCCAACGATTGTAAAAGGAGAGAATGCTAATGCATGCATAAACAAAAAATAACATGATGTGGTACTGAAATGAAGTACAAATGTTTAATTCTCACCTTTCCAACTGCCAAAACATCCAAGTAATCTCCAAAAAACCCATTGAGAGAAATATGGAATAACAAAAAACTTGGGATAGATATAGAAAAAGTGAATGGACAACAAGATAGACCTCCTCAATACATTTCCAATGCCATAAAGAAGATGAAAATCATAGATAGTGGCAAAAAGTTATGAGCTCGAAAGTCCAAAATAAAAATTTGACTTCAAACAGGAATAAATTTAGATAAACAAAAAAATTCTAAAAATTAAATGACACCACTTAAAATTTCTTGGAACCAGCTTTCCAGTGATATCTCGTTTGCCCAATTTCAATACCGTATGCCCAAGTTATGACGAAAAGAAAAAAATAGCTCCTTTAGGAAAAATCAGGGCTAGGAGGGGCAAAGAGGGGCCGTACAGCTGGATGACGTCAACACTTTACTGCAAAAAATTTGACAGCCATCTGGCCATCGGGGCAAAAAAAACCCCCCCTCCAGAATTTTTTTTTGGTGTTGGTATATTCGCCATTGCTCAGAATATTCTGTTTGCATTGATTTTGTTGCCTGGATTTGAGGGTAGCCGGAGATTCTAGGAATACTCCAGGATCTCTATTTTCCATCGCCGGGTGTAGTTGTTGCCGTGTTGGAGAAGACTGTCGGTAGAATAGAAGGTCGGCCGGTGAAAAGGATACCACTGGCGATGGAGGCTAGCATTTACAGATCTGTCGCTGATGAGAAAAAATTGCCGGCTGACGATGGGAGTAGCTGACGGTCGGTGGGAATGCCTATGGAAGGTACAATGGGGCCCGCGTCTGAAATGACTAGGCTTGCACAGTACAAACCCTGCATAGGGTTTAAAGCCTTTTTCCTTTTTGAAAAATAACTTTTGCATGATTTTTTTAAATTGATTTTCGAAAAAAGATAATGTTTTTTTTTTGCAAGAAAAATATTTCAATTAAAAACCTGAATTTTTTTTTCAAGAATCATGCACAGGGCCGTATAGAGGCCGTACGAGCAAACAAAATTTTCCTCACGAATAGCCGACATTGAATATAGTCATATTATATGTTGATTTTCATCTCTCGGATGCTCTGGATCTGATGGCGAGGTCCAATCTGCTTGAAAATGCACCAGAAGCTTCACAACTCCCAGATCTGGCAAATCTTCAAACCCTCATAACTCTGGCATAAAATGTCAGATTCAGATGAAACAAAAGTTGATCTTGAATTTTTCGACAACCCTGAACTCGAATATGAGCTCAGATTTCCTCCAACATGTGCCAAAAGTAACCATGCAAGAGCACCCAAATAGAGAGACAAACTTAAGGTATGAAACCTTTGAGGAATCCCAAACGAACTCTACAATGAATCTCTCCAGAAATCGTAGAAGGGACTACAAATCAAGACTATGATACCATGTTAGAAAACCAAGATCATATTTGAACCGAAAAGACCTTCCATAGAAGAGAAAATCAGAAAAAGGAGATATTGCAAAAAGATGTGCAACATTAATCATTCGAGAATTCAATAATTACAAGATAATGATTTTCTTTATAAAAGAAAATATGCATAACCCTAATCTTATCTTGAGCAACAAGATAGCTCAATAAGATAAAGATGAAAATAATAAACCTAGGAAATAAATAATACCTAAGTAAACTTATGCAAAGTGTAATTAAAAATTAATTACACCAACATCTGGTACTTTTAAGATTGGTGCAATGATCAACTTCTCTATAAGTAGATCAAAGGCCTCTTGGAACTTCTCAGTCCACTCAAATTTCTTCCCCTTTCTCTACAAAGAAGTAATTGGAAAGGAAATATTGGAAAATTTTGTGACAAAATTTATATTGTACCCTACTAGACCCATAAAAATTCTAACCTTAGACACATTCTTGGGTATAGGCCACTCAAGTATGACTTTGATCTTAGTAGGATCCATGGAGATTCCATCCATTGAGGTTAAATTCCCTAGATAATGCACTCTCCTTTGCAAGAAAGTACACTTAGATAGTTTGCCATACAACTTGTGTTCTCTCAAGCATTGCAATACTATCTCTAAATGTCTACAATGATCTTCCTCATTCTCGGAATAAATCAGGATGTCATCTAGAAAAATTGAGACAAATTTATCTAGGTAGTCTCTAAACACACTATTCATTAGATTCATGAATACAACAAGTGCATTTGTCAACCCAAAAGGTAAAACTCTAAACTCATAGTGTCTGTATCTGGTTCTAAATGTAGTCTTAAAGATATCTTCATCTCTAATTCTTAACTAGTGATATCTAGATCTCAAATCTCTCTTCAAGAATATGGAAACTCCTCTCATTTGATTGAAAAGATCATCAATACGAGGTAATGGATACTTATTTTTCAGCGTAGCCTTGTTAAGCATATGATAGTTGATGCAAAAATGCAAGGTACCATCCTTCTTTTTCACAAAAATGACTAGTGCTCCCCAAAGTGAAAAACTTGGTCTTATCAACTCTTTTGACAATAGTTCATCCAATTGTGCCTTAAGCTCCATTAGCTTGATTATCATAATTTTGTAGGGTATTTTGATAATAGGTTCAGAATTATATCTATAAAGAAACCAAATATCCTCTTTGGTGGTAATCCAGGTAATTCCTCTGGAAACACATCTAATTTTTTTCTCAATATAGGATATCTTTCCATGTCAAACATCCTAGTGTCATCTATCTCACCGTCTTCCATCTCTTGGAAACCCTAAGAATTGAAACTTTCTCTAAGTTCTTCAAGCTTAACGAAAAAGAGTTTACACCCCTTCCTCTCAACCCTCACTAGATGCTCTATTGAGATTTGATGAATCTTCACCTCTCTAGGTATTCCTTGGAACTTTACTAGGTTACCAAAATCATTTAGGCACTCAACGATCTTCACATGGAAATCTAGCTTTTCCCTATTCCTCCATAACCAATTCATACCTAAGATTACATCATAGGATCCTAATGGTGTGACATAAAGGTTTACCTCAGTAGAGAAACAAGGTAGCTCTATCCTAGCCTTGAACAAACATTGTTCCACGTTTGCTCTTGTCTGGTTTGCATATAATACATCCCAAGACATTGCCATGTTTCTAATATTTCTAGATAATTTTTTAGCTATTCTAGGTGAAATGAAACTTTCAATTGCACATGTATGAATAACATCTGAAATAGGTAGACCAAACAAAATACTTGGAGTTTCAATGGGAGTTTCTTAATACTTAGCTTGGTGATCATCTATTGCTGCATGTATCCTCTATTGGAACATTTCTCATTGAGTTGGTAGCAAACTTTCAAAAGGCTTATTGGGAAAATTTCTAGCAAAATAGTCTCCCCCACAAGTATAATAACCTAAAAAAGGTACTTTATTCTTCATGGTTTCACTAGATCCACTTGTGTTTCCACTAGTATTATTGGTATTATCATGGTTGAAACCATTTTTCTTCCACTCCCTTCTAATCTCCTTACCACTATTGTGGATTCCTTTCTCCCCTTGCTTAGATGCATTTTGTGCAACCTACACCTTCTTCAGAGTTGGCTTATTAGAAATTTACACACGCTTCCTACGATCAATTTTTTTTTTCCAACATTGTTCAAGGGTTATTTGAGTCATTTTTACATGTAATAGAATCATTAGGAGGTTAGTATTTAATGTTTTTTGTCAAAATTGAAAAGAATGTAAAAGTTGTTCAAAAAGATGTAGAAGTTACAAAATTGTAAAAAGTGGAAGATGAAAAGTCTTAAAGGTCTAAAGGGTTTCTAATCTTGCTAGAATCTGGTCAAGTCTAGCTTCAATTCTTGTGGGTCCTTGGCCAACTTCTTGGCTACCTCCAGGATTGGTATGTGTCCTCACCATCTTCACAAGATCAGGTTTTACTTGAATGTTTCTATCCATGTTAGACTAAATTATGTTATCAACTATGTTATGGAAGCATTAGAAATGAGATTCATACATAAAGAATACACATAAGATTAAGCACATGCTTTTGATAAACAAATAATTTTATTCATTTCATAAGGATTTCAATATCCTTTTATTACATGGAATGACTATTCAGATAGTCAAGTGGAGAGTATCCTTTGGATTCACTCTCAGACACATAACTTAATGGAGTATATCCTACAAACTGAGAATGTTGTTCAATTCTATCTTTTTGTTCATCTCTTAATTGTTAATATCTATCCCAAAATGGATAGCCTTTGGATTTATTATCTGATACATAGTTACAAGGTTCAGTGCCAATATGGTGCTCATCAACAATGTAGTCTACCTCTTTCACAGACATTTGTTCATGAGACCATTTCACATTTGTTTGATCTAGATATACATATTCCTCAAACTCGTTACTTGAGGAAATTACTATTAATTCATACAATGGAAGAACTTTAGGGTCCCTAAAGATGAATGTCGGGCAGCCACTTCCTTTGAGGGAATATCCCTGGAAAGTGACAATGACTTATAATTTTCTGGTGAAATGGAAGGTAGATTGTCGTACATCGCCTCCATCTTCATCTTCCTCTTCACATCACTAGTCTAAGAAAGTGCGTGAATAAATTTCTCTGTGTCACTCAACCAGATGACATTTTCATAGTTGGTTCCCTCTATGGCTCTAATGATGGCTTCTTTTTCCTTCTTGGCCTTGAGGTAATGCTTGTTTCCAATTACTGACTTTTGAGTTATTAATCTAAGATGCACCATCTTGGCACAAGAATTCACAACATTAGATAATGTTGGATAGAAAGAATGATGAACTCATAGATTTTAGAGCTAAACCTAGTAGCTATGATACCACATGTAACATGCCAACCATTGACTGCAGTAAATTTCCTAAGTTTTAATATGCAAGTAAATAAAAAACTATGTAAGAAGCCTTTGCAATAATTTTTTTCTTTTCTTTATTGAAAATATATGAACAAAGATGCTAAACAACATATAATAAGGATTTTCATTCCATTACAATACTTCTCAAAGTACAATATTCCAAGAAAGTACTAACTACATACATAGCTCCAACGAGCTTCATGATATAAGATATAGATGATCCAAGAATTTGCCTTTCAAAACCTTGGTCCTTTGTCACCTGCTGAGGAGAAGCATCACTCAAGCCCTTTTTTGCCAACCACAAACTCATATGTGGTCCCCCACACATCTATCAATGATAGATGGCCCTTCCCTTTGATGAAGATATTGATTGGGTAACCCTATACAACATACCACTCTGAGATTAGTGTTGTATCAGACATGACTAGGATTTATAACCTACACTAGGTAACCCTCATGCATTTCAGTAGACACAATGAATTGACAGTGGAGTCTTGGCTTATACACTATGCCTAGTGGAGTCATCAGACATCCCCACTACTTTGGCCAAAGTATTCTCACTTATTATAATCAAGCAATGGTCTACCATTCACCTACACTATGGAAATCTTGTTTTGACTTAAGGCCATTATATCTATGCCTAGGAAATACCTCTCCATGAGCAAGATACTCACTAGGATAACCTAACTTTCAATCACAACCTAAGGTAACACAACTTAGTAAACAAGTACTATTTCCCTCCCTTCACTAGACATCATTCCCAAAGAGTAACCTTCTAACCTTCTAGCATAATTCAATATCTAGTAATGAGCATACCCTAAGTTTGTCTTATGTTAAATAATATCTAGTATAGTAATGATACCTATGATAAACATAATGCATTTCCCTTGACTAAATATGTCTACCATAATAATACCTAAGACAAACAATCTCTCTTATCATGGAGTACTTACAAACAAAATTTAACTTCTACTATCCTTTCAAAGTAAACATGATTTCAATGTACTATCATGACTAACTCAAACATTCAAGTCATTGAGAAATCAAAATAAGAATATAGAGAAGAATATCCTCAGGCCTGTTATATAGCTTTCCAAATAATTTTTCTATAGTCACAACACCCTTAGAATAACAAATCTTTCTATCAAAGACTCACAACCTCTTATCTCACAAATTGGTATTTACTTCTCAAAAGATAGATAATATTCTCTTAAATCTCTCACAAACTAGGATAGGAAATTGTAGATATATTAGCTCACTAAAACATATATGATGCTTCAAAAAATAACTCATAAAAAGAGAGAGAATGTGGCATCCCAAATGAAGAACACTTGCTGCTATTTATACAACAACCAAGCAACCACATTGCCTAAAATTTAGGAATGAAAAAGACCACAAAAAACATGCAAAGCAACACCACTATCACTCAATAGAAAGGCCACTATCACTCAATATAAATGTGGTGAACAAATGAGTAAACACTTAGCATGTCTACCTATAGATCGACCCTCTCTTTAATAGAAAAGTGAAGAATAATTCAACTTACATGTGACTGAAATACATCTACAAAATTCTAAGATAAATAGACTCAAAGGGGGTGTAGTTTAGCAAAGAAGAGAATCAGTCAATGACCAAATCTTTCCACCCCAATTTGCATTGAATTAATCCCTTGCTGAGTGTAGATTCATCAACACATTTGTTATTGAAAAATTCATCGATGGTTTGGAGCAATCAATAGCTATTCCATATTCATAGTAAATTGTGGTTTTATATTTGACTAGGTCAAAGAAAATTTAAAGGTGTCGACTCTTTCAACATCAACTTAATTGATGAAGCAATTTGCAATTTAATATAAGACAACAAAGACATGAAATTTGGTGTATAAATACACTCATATTCATTTCAAGATTCAAGCTATTTAAGTTTCCCAATTAAGTCGACTCAGCCATTATATTTGGCACAATAATCGACTGCCATTGATAGTTAGAAATAGTCAATATCATGGTATATGATGAAATTCGATATCATAGTAAATGATGTTAAAAGAATTCACCATGTATATTTTGATATATATATATATATAAGTATACATATATATGTATACTATCAAAAGATAATTAAGTATGCATATACAATAGCTATGCAAAGGAGTATATCAACTTAGCAATCACATTATCATATTATTCTATATCGATTGTGAATTACTATATATATATATATACACTACGTTAGACATGTATGTGTATGTGTACATGTATCAATACATCCATATGAGCATATCCATTTGCTACCATACACATGTATAAATATACACATACATATGAATATATGTATCTTCATTATATATATTATATATACACACACATTCAATTTAATCATCAAATTAAACATACAATTACCATGGTGTTCGATATGGGACTACGAGCGATATTCCTATACATATATACATGCATGTCATGGGTTCCATCAAATAGTTCTATATGTATAAGAAACTTGTGCATGAGTGTGCATAAGTATGTCTACCTATGTACCCCCATGTATGCATTCCTTGGTGTGTATAGTCTATCATTACCATGCATGTGCATATGCATACACATACCCCATATGCCTCATATATCAACACAAACATGATAATAAGAAGGAAATCATAATCTAATCAAGCAATAATCTCCTAACAATGCACACAATAGTAAACTAGCCTTTTACTAAAACAAACAAAATATCTATGGATGACTTACCAACTTCCCGACTCTATCATTCTAATTGTGGTGTGTGTATAAGCTCAAATAGGTTATAATATTGGTTACCCAACCAAGACCTTCTCTTGAGTGATACTTCCCATCCACCTATAGGAATTGAACATATAGCTACAAACACTAACACATGTACACTGCAGTTAGCTATTCAAAAAATATGTAATAAACACATTACATAATATCAACACAATATTTATCCATTCACATAAATAAATTCCTTCATATAACATTAAATGAGATGAAATTCATTCATAAGGAAATGATAACAAAGTGTACGCACAATTTATTCATCCATTGAATTCACATTACATTCATATTTTACTCTACATAGTAAATAGTAAATAGTAGCTACACAATTGGGGTGTAACACCAACAATCTCCCCCTTTTTCATTGATGGTGACACACATACTTTTCTCACCCTTTGACATCAAGGAAAAAGGGCATGACATATTCTATTTATAATATCCCAAAATTGAATGAGACACCCTTTATTATATACTCCCCCTAAGATGGAGATTCCCAAAAATGGATGTGCACAAGAATAGGTTCAAAAACCAAAAAGATATTGCAAACTTCTACAAAAGGGTTTACAAGGACAAAATTGTTTTACTTACATCTTTGCATCATCCTTGGAAGGAAGAATATTCTTATGAATTGCATTTAATTGCTCCAAGGTTGCAATCCAGTCTGTTGTTGCTAATGAGAGTCTATGACTTTGACATTAAAATTCTATGCACATTTCTTCAACCTCATTTATTTTTCTAGGATTTTTTATTTTCTATCCCACTTTTACTAATTTTTAAAGTAATTTGAATAGTGATGCAAGACTCATATTGACTACCTCACTTAACAAGTTGAATTATTGCTTTAACTGATCTCTCTAGATCAAAAGAAATGAGAACTATACATGAAGACTTTCAACTTGTGCCCATATATATCCATCCATATATTTTGACAAATAATAATTTTCAGCCAATCATGTAATTTGTGACTCAATAGGGTCGATCTGAATTTTGATGTCTTTGGTGGAGCTTGGCCACTTCAAACATAATTGATAAAGACCTATTGCTTCATTCACACAATCCTTAAATTTTTTGAAGTTTTCCTACAACTTATTGTGTGCATCAATACATCTATCAAAGGCCTCAATCATTCTTTTATCTTTTACTTTTCTCAAGGCATCTTGTTCCGCCTTTTTCTCCAAGAGAGAGGTGTGATATTTGAAAGAATCCATTAAGAGTTTTAAATTTTGTTTCAGAGGCAAGGAGACATCAATATTTACTTCTGATAATCCTTCTTGGATAATATTCATAACATCATCAATAAATTCAATTTTATTTTCATGTTCTTGTAGGATTTCCTTCCTTACAAAAGTATGCAAGACATCACCAAGATGCAACTTATGTAAGGGAGAAATTCTTGATAGTTCAACTTGTCCCTCAATGGTGGGAATTTACAGAAGATGAGGTGTAAATATCGGTTGAAATTGCATCTGCATTCCTAGTAGGTCTTTGAAATAATCTGATGAGGAAGACCCTTGGCTTACATAAACCTCCTACTTCTCTATATTGACCTCCTTTGAATCTTGAACATTTTCAGGATTACCTTCTATCTTTTGTTCTTCACTTTGTTTCTCCTTTTCTTCTTCCTCTTCTTCTTTTCTTATTTCCATACCAGAGATAACCTTTCCTTCTTTTTCTCTAGAAAGTCCTTTCATTTCTTGCATATCTACTTTCATTAGGGAAGGCACATTATGCTCTTTGCCAAATTTAGTGTTCACTAGAAGTGAGATCCTTACTTTATTCTAATCCTCTGCAGCTTGTGCATTTATTCTTTTTGGTGGAGTAGCTCCTCAACTTGTTTAAAATTTATAATTTCCACATCATCTATAATTACATTTTCTTTAGAAGTGGATAGATTCATAATATGAGAAGTCACATCAAGAATGTCTTCTGTATAAGAGATATCTAGAGGATTTGATCCTTGATTATTTCAGCATTCCTTATTCCTTCCAGTATTCTTGTTGTCTTTACAAAATTTTCCTTTTCCATCCTTTTTATTTCTTCTTTTTCCTTCCCCATAAAAATATTTATTCTTTATTTGATTCTAAATTCTTGAGATTGATATTGGGACAATTTAACTCTTTCATCATGGGAGCTAAATACCCCAACCTTTTCTAGTGCCTGCTACCTCATTCTAGCTTCTTCAAAAATAACAACATTCCTTTTGCTACTAAGAACATCTTCCAAACTTACTAGAAGATAATAAATGATTTCATTAAGAGCCATCTTCTTTTCTTCTTTCCATATCAGAGATAACCTTTCCTTCTTTTGTCTAGAAAGTCCTTTTATTTCTTGCATATTTGTTTTCATCAAGGAAGGCACTTTATGTTCTTTGTTAGATTTAGTGTTCACCAGAGGTGAGATCCTTATTTTATTCTAATCCTCTATAGCTTGTGCATTTTTTCTTTTCAAAGGAGTGGTCTCGTCAACTTATTTAACATTTATAACTTCCACATCATTTGTAATTACATTTTCTTTAGAAGTAGATAGATTCACAATATGAGGAGTCACATTAGGAATGTCTTGTATATTAGAGATATCTGGAGGAGTTTGATCCTTTATTATTTAAACATTCCTTAATCCTTCCAATATTCTTGTTGTCTTCTCAATTGTTTCCTTTTCCATCCTTTTTATTTATTCTTTATTTGATTATGAATTCTTGAGCTTGATATTGGGACAATTTAACTCTTTAATCATGGGAGATGGATACCCCAACCTTTTCTAGTCCCTGCTACCTCATTCTAGCTTCTTCAACGACAACAACAACACTCCTTTTGTTGTTGAGAACATCTTCCAAACTTACTAGAAGATGATCAATTATTTCATTAAGAGCCATGTTAAAACTGTTCATATATATAACAATTTCCTTTTCAATTGTGTTCTTGTCATCATGAGATGATTCATAATAAAGAGAAACAAATTCCTTTAAATCATCATGTTGCATAATTACATTAATGGTAGGTTCAAGCTGTAGAGGGAATTGTTTAGATGTTTCTGAAGGAGACTTCATTGTTTCTACCAATCTCCTTTTCCATGGATATATATTTTTCTTCTTCTTGTTTTCTATTCTTCTTCCTCCTCTTCAACCTATATAATTTCAACTCTTCTTCTTGAAATTCCTCATCTTTAACTTCATTTACTGGAGTAATATTTTCTCTTGTTACTTTCTTTTTAGGTCTTGGCTTCTTTCTTTCTACAGTTTTGGTCTTTATCAAAACATTAGTAGCAACTCTTTTTCTACTAAGAGGAGTTCAGGTATGTTTGGATGTAGTGGTGGTGGTAGAAGCAGATCTACTTGATCTTTTAGATGTTGGCATAACAGTGGTAGCATGAGATGCTTTTGAAAAACCTTTAGGAGTCCCAAAAATTTCTTTTAGCTTAGACACCTTCTTTCCTACATTCTTCTTTGCATTTTCTTTTTCCCTCTCCTTAATCTATTTGTTGGTTATTTCATCATATGTACCAAACCTTATGACAAAAGGATCCTTAGGTTTACTGAGAAAAATGTCAGCATAGGAAATCCAATTTTCTCTAGGAAGTTCATAGGGCAGCCTTGTAATCCAAGAAGTCCTTGGTTCAACTACTTCCATATAATAATTATCTTTGTCTAGCATAAAGGTGATTTCATTTTTATACTTCTCACAACTTGTGAGGGTACTCTATCTCTCTCATGCATCTCACTCTAGAGGGTTTTAAAGAAACCCCAAAATGTTGTGTTGCATTGAGTGTCATCAAGAAAGCTATGGATATGATCCTTTATATGATGTGCAACAAGAATATTCTTTTTTCTAGACCACATTCTTAAAACTAGGCATCTCTCATAAAATAGAACATGAGACAAATGATGAAAGTTCTATATCAAAAGGTGTAGTGATATTCCTTGGTTTTGTGTAGATTTTCCAATAGTTGTTACTGAAAGTGTTCATAGAGATCATAATATTTTCCTTTCTCTACCATATGATGAGCAATATGGATGGAGGTGGTTGTAGTTGATCCTACTCTATTTGAGTAGTATATCTTGTATGCAATTCCCATTTTCGTATATTGGAACCCTAGCTTAGATATGCCATTCATAGTAATTTCCCTTTTGTCAAATTTAGCTCTGATAAGCCTCATAACTTCATTCTTGATAGATTTTAGTGTAGGTACCGGTTTAGTGGAGCACAATCTAGTTACAACCTTGATAGATTCTTTTGTAATTAGATGGAGTTGATCAAGCCAAAATATATCCTCATGAATTTGAATTAGAGAAAATCTAACCCATTTGTATTCATAGCCAAAGTAGGTTAAATCATTCCATACATCCAATCCTTTTCATTCTACCTTTTCATATTCTGGTTTGAGTTGAAAGTCATCACCTAGGAGATTATTGAACCTAAAATATGTCATCTTTAGATGATCATATTCATTTAGTTGTGAATGAATGTAGATGTGAATATCTTCAAAGTGGATCACATAGATTGGAACATGGTATAAATCACATTCCTTGTTGGTTATAGTTGATATATATGGGTGTTTCTTGAATTTTGGCCTTGGTCTATCCACAACTTTGATGACAACATGAGTAGCCATGATAGATCTTACTACAACTAGGGTTTAAAAAAACCAAAGAAATACTTTTGAATGCTATTGTTAATATTTGTATGAAGCTTGTTGAACACTTTCTCCACTTCTTTAGCTATATTGCACTCACTTGGGATAGTTTGAATGAATTTAATTTGATCAAAATGAGCTAAATATACCTCATACTAACCCTAGTTGTTTCACAACAATTTTTTTTGTCTATTTAGCAAATTTTATGACTTGTGAGATTGTAGTGATTCATAAGCCTCCAAGACACGTCTATAGAAAGAGTATTGTCTCTAGAAACATAACCAATCAAGTTCATATCAAAATTTACCAACATGTTGAATATTTCAGGATCTCAAGTATTTCAAGGGTATGATAAGTTGAATTGCAACTCCCCTTGAGTCAATACTCTCTTTAGTTACCAGAAAACCCATCTACACCATGTTGAGGTACAAATTCATTCCTTACTTCACATTCTTCTTTCTTCTACCAAACCTTGTTCATCTCTTTATTTTGCTAACTAATGACAGGCTTCCTTTGAAGAGTAGAAGACCTTCTATTCTTTCCCTTGCAAAATATTGCAATGTGTCCTTGTATATTGCAATTATAGCAAACAATATTGATTTTCAAAGAATAATTTCTTATTCTCCCATTAGATCTACAATCAAAAACTTTATGAATGAATTTGTTGCATGAGTACCAATAACCCTAGAAAGAGTGAGAGGTCATAACATGATTATTCCTTATCCTTTTACTTATGCATTCATTATTCTTGTGGCCAAATTTATTGCAAGCATAGATTTTACCATTAAATGATTAAGATATACCATTATACCTTGGAGGCCTAAAGGAATTTAAAATTATCTTGTTTCTGCACTCAACTGCCTTATGAAAAATTTTGTTGCATGCATAGCAGTTACCTTTGAACTTGATAGGAGTAGTTTGGGTGGGCTTCTTGAAATTCACTTTCTTGTTTTAGGTGTGCAATCACCTTATTTCTTAATATCTTGATTTGTCTTTACATATTTGGAGGATGTATCCTTTATTTTAGATTTTCATTTTTCCATGAAGTTATCACACATATTTGTAGATGCCTTGAACATAATAATTTTCCCCTTTTCAAAGCCAAGCCCAAATTTCTCTTCGAAGGGATTTTGAGAATTAATTAATTCATCAAGAATTTAAGAACCTCCTTTCAATTTTAGACCTTTATCAATTTTCTCTTTTCCCTTTCAAGTTACTTTATTAGAGTAACAATTTCTTCCTCAAGCTTTGAACATTCAATAGTTTTATCTTGAAGCTTGGTATTCAAACAATCTTCAATCCTTTTGCCTTCCCCAATCTTAACTTTCAAGTCAGAGATCACAACTTCTACTTCCTTGAATTTATTTCCTTCTTCTAACTTCTTCTTTTGATTATTTTTCCTTTGCCTTTAATTTTTCAATTATCTCTTTTTATTTTTCCAGCATACATTCATATTTTATATTTTGTAACCTTGCTTTATCAAGATCCCCAAGAGAAGACCTGAGTTCACCTTCAAAATCAACTTCACATTCTTCCAGATTGATATCCCATCCTTCAAGTTCCATTGATTATAGGTTTTGTTCTTTGATGAACATATCATTGATGATTTCCATAGATTCCATGTGTTCAAGTGCAGGATCTACCTTAGCTATTAGGATTTTTCAGGGCACTTGGCTTTGATACCAATTGCTGAACACAAAGCAATGTTGAGAGGGGGTGAATCAACATATATTGAAAAAAAAACATTCCCATATGTAGATAACACATCCCATCACATGAATTGAAAGAACAACAAAAAATGAAAACATGTACCACACCATAACACCAAGATTTTTATGTGGAAAACCAAATGAGGGAAAAACCATGGTGAGAGTTAACTCACAATATAAAAGCTCACCGCTTAGAAAGGATTTACAATGAAGTTTAATGCTCATTTCCTATTGAAATGAAAACACTAAAGAAGAGAAAAATTCAAGAGTAAGATAAAAAAGACATGATGAGACTCACTGTCTCAAAGTAAGGTACATGAAAATTAATGTAATAAACTAAGACTAAATTGTTGAAGATCAGGCATCTAACTTATGCTAATATATCAGTTCCTTTTTCACACTTTTTACAACATCATACAAAATCCAGACACTTCATACTTTTCTTAATCCACATCAAAACACACATCACACTTCACAAGTTATTTTTCATTCTATAAATAACCTTCATAGCAATACAAAACCTCCAATTAAGTCGGCTAAAAGATGACCCTTAGATGTAACAAATGATATTGCATAGGTCAACCAAAAAAACATATCCAAGGTGAAATAAATTTGATTGTGAGGCCTAAGGTCATTTCCACACATTCTCCAAAATAATATTAAATGACTAGGATCAACCACAAATGAAGAAAGCAAGTCATGTCATCTTGATTAGTACAAGTACCATCAATATTGTTACTGCTTCACTTCACACCATTAGGGAGATACCAAAAACATCACATGAATCAAGATATGAAAAATTTAGGTAATCTACAATATCCCTATAACTTCCTCCATAAAGATTTGATCATTAAATGTTCACACAACTGAACAAGCTTATTGAAAATGAAAAAAACAAAGCATTCTAGATCAATTGTAACACATTGTTAATTGGAGATTAAGCTTCTAGATCTCCAACACACTTGATACTGTTAGATAATGTGTATTGATCACTACTAATCATGTCCTCAAATCCACAAGACCAAACCAACACCTCTAGAGGAATGTAGAGCATTCCAACCAACCTTTATCATTGCATTGCAATTTTAGGCAATAGACTGAAACACTATCAACTATAACTTTGATTGTAGGAAGTGTGAAGAATTGATTCTCTAGATATAATATTTTCATAGTATGGCCATCATTTCATTTGAACCAAAAGATATAATATTGCGTGACATATGGATGCAAACTAAAAAATCATGCTATTACCTTAGGGTATACACAATTATTTCCCTAGCCAATCTTCTGCAACCTATTTGAACATGCGGTACATGATTCTAGAATGATATCAAGGTAGACATATTATAGACACATTAGAACATGAGTATCATCCTATGTAACATTCTTGGATCACCATTCTTCCTTATACTACTCTATAGAAATGCCTCAACACATATCAACTTATGCTGCAACTAACTCCATAGTATGTACATATTTCAACAACACATCTAACATAAATGCCAATCCAAATAGGGTTGACATCAAAGAAAACACTTGTTTCCAATAGTTCCATCTTGCTATTCTTAATTGCTTTCTTGGAAAGGATACCATTGACCATCCTTAACCCTATCATTCCATGGATGACTTCCTTTGTGAGTTGATAGGGTTTGTATAGGTACATAAACTCGTTGTGCACCCGACTCAACACAATTCAAATCATGCCCCCTCATCACAAAAACATAGATAATATTTCTAGATATCAAGGTTATTCTGACCAATCTCCATGTATTCTAGCTTGTATGTCCTATTGTAATCTTCCAATAGTTTTTTCTAGAGGTCCTCTAGCTTAATGTGGTCTATCTCTACAATTGTATCATGGATATATTTCCAGAAATATTCCAAGTATACCACATTGTGAGGAACCAATAATTTTTTTCCCTCTTTATCTTTTTCTAGGGACTTATAAGGATACTTTTGGTATTTTGGGTGAGGCTTCTCTAAGATCTTTACTATTGTGGGAGTGGTCATTGGTATGTGGGAGAATTTTATAGAGTGTAAAGAGCTGTTAGGGTTCTAGACTCAAATGAGAATATCTCAGAATGCAAAGTGTGATGGAAGCAAGTAAGTGAATGAGTGGGATGTGAGCTGTTATATAGATAGATGGGTGGATGGGCATTTAATGCTCTTCCTATTACATAGGGTTTTTGTAGCCATTCATTTTTAGAATGTGATAGGTTATCTTTTTGGTTTTTTTTTAATCTTTTTTTGTTTTTTCCTAAGATTTAAACTATAGTACATAGTATACATTAGAAGGTTAGTCTCTTATTTGATGTTTTCACCTTGTTGACAAGTGATAGTGCTTGATGTGTGCTCCATTAACATTCCTTTTCATGAGCGTTCCATCTAGATATTTTAGCTTGACCAATCTAGAATAATTGATTTCGTGAATGTAATAAGGACCTAGCCATCTGACCTTTAACTTCCCTTGCTTCTTAAACTTGTCATATTATAACAACACCAAATCCCCTATTTTGAATGTTTTCAACCGCAAGTATCTATCATGCCATGATTTTTGTATTTTCCTTTCTAATTGGTGGTTATACATTGTAACTTGTTGGATCTCATCCAATTTATCCAAATATTCTATCCTTTGTTCCAAAGATTGATCATCCTTCCACCACAAAGTGAGTGCAATGTGTATATTGGGAACTATGAAGTTCATAGGTACTGTCGCATCAATACCATACACCAATTGAAATGAAGTGAACTTACTTGTCCTTTTATAAGATGTGTGGTATGCCCAAAGTACCACATTTACCTTTAAATCCAAATCTATTCTATTCCCATCACACATATTGGTTAATGCATTGCCAATTATCTTGCTCAGTGCTTCACTTGCCCCATTTATGATAAAAAATAAGTTGGGTTGCCCCAATTAATTTTTTTTATCTTCACTAAAATGTAATGACATTTCAGTTTTAAGTTATCCATTCAACTTCTAATGAGGACATGGATGGTGACCTTTTAGATTCTATGAAAATGTATAAAATGTCTCAATTCAAAGCCAACAGACAGAGTGTTACGCATACATCTCTTTAGATTACTTTGTCAAGTTGTGGCATACATCTCATTTGATGAGTTTTTCAAATTATATTAACTCTCCTAAATAGTGTCCCAAGGGACTGCATCTCTCCCATGAGTTTTCCCAACTTGTATGGACTTTGGGAATACAAATCTCTTATGATATTTCCCAAGTTGTATGGATCTAGGGCATACATCTCTTTCACAAGTTTTCCTAAAATTTACAATATTTTTTATATTCTGAATAAAACAATGTCTTCACTTTGTCTATTATGCTTTACTATACTACCAAACCTTGCTGAGTATTATCCTTTAAATTCACAAAATTCACATAAATCATTTGGATAAGTGGTATAAGATCCATTGGCATCCTTGGACTGGTGATCTCCCTCATGGCCCACAACAAATTGTTTCCATTGATTGTCTTCCACTTCTTGCACTAGCAGGCCTCATTGGTCATAAAGTTGATGAATTAAAAAAGACATTCATGCATAGTTTCCTTGAGATCTTTAGAATATTTTCCATTTGAAAACAAGGTTTTTTTTTATCTCTCTTTTTTTTTTTACCCCCAATGTTATTTGCAACATTTTGGCACATTGAATGGAAGAAAATACAAGGTAGTTGTGTTTGATGAAAAAGCTACTGTTGTAGGGGATTTTTTATTAGAAAACAATCGATGTAGAAAGATGTTGCAAGGTTAAGTAGATTATTTTTCAATGCTTGTGTATGAGAATAATCACTTTAATAAATTCTAGGTCAACAAAATGGAGATGAAGGATGATCTTGAGGCCGTAGCAACACCACCTGTAGAAGGTGGTGGCATTGTGTTGAAAAAAAAGGCTATGTTGTATGGTGTGACACTCACTCTAGGAGTTGGTATTTTTGTTCAAGAAGAAGATTCCCATAGATATAATGGATTTTTGAGTGGAGAAGAATTTTTTTTGAAAAATTCATAGTTGTGGCTGAAGAGGAAGCTCAACTGTTGAATGTTGTGTATAGAAATGGTGACAGTAATGGCCAAAGTCCCCTTGCTATTACGAAAATGTGCATTGACCACAATATCCTCAAGACTCCTCTCTAGATAAATGACCTACAAGGTCCCAAGACACTTT
Source organism: Sequoia sempervirens (assembly GCA_007258455.2). Classification (NCBI taxonomy): domain Eukaryota; kingdom Viridiplantae; phylum Streptophyta; class Pinopsida; order Cupressales; family Cupressaceae; genus Sequoia; species Sequoia sempervirens. Next base: position 61,749,254 of record VDFB02000013.1, on the reverse strand, counting down.
GTAACACATGTGGAATAAGAATATTGGAAAGCATCCATCAAGTAACAATGATTGCCCATCGTTACCTCCTATGCCACACATTTCCTCATAGAAAAAGAACAAGATACATGACAAGCACAAGAGAGAGGGATATTTATTCTAGGAAGCAAAAAGAGCAACAAAATAATCATCAACACAAGAAAATAAAGAGTATGTGACACAAAGTATCAATAATAAAATATTGCAAGATGTTTTGAAGTAGCAAAAGGAAGTTGATAATGAGAAGGATGAAGAGGTTGGTGATGATTAGTTTCATGGGTTTTCAAAATCTAGAGCCACTATGAAGAGTATGAAGATGTTCCTAAGGAGTATGGGAAGGTACTGGTTACATTCATGTCAGAAAATTATGGTCCTCAACATACTATAGCTGATCTTATCATGGAAAAAATATGAGAAAAATATGTTGTAGTTTCATGATAAGAACAACCAATTACACCTCTGGATAATAGAATCATTGATGTCTATAAATGAGTGGGTAAAATGTTGAGCCGCTACACACTGGACTACTTAAGAGAGGGAAGTGTTGGACAATAGTACATGAGAGGTAACTACTAGCATGATAAAGAATTACCCACAAATGCTAAGAAAATATTTAGTAGATAAGGAAAAGATATCATCTTTGGTGGAAATCATAATGCATTTAAACTTGGAGCTCTATTCCCTAAAGTTTCAAGAATAGGTGCAATGGGGCCACCTACATATGCAACCATAGGTTACAAATTTATTAAGCAAGTATTTCAGTGGTTCATGGTTTGTAAAGAATGTAAAAGATGTTGAGAGTAAGTAGTGTTTGTATTTTTGTAACACATACACCATAGCTAGTGCTTCTCTTTTTGTAGTGGTGTAATTACTCTATGCAATAGATAACTTTCTACTAGAAAAAGCTATGGGATGGTCCTTGTTCTCTTTGGGTTGTGTGAGGACTACCCCTATGGCTATACTAAAGGCATCTACAAGAACATGAAAAAGATTGTTCCAATTCAAGAATATTAGAATTGGTGCTTTTGGAATTTTTTGCTTTAGGGTGTTAAAGGATTTTTGGGATTCATCATTCCATTCAATGTTTTTTTCCTTCTTTTTCAAGATTTCTTCTAGTGGAACATAAATTCTAGCATATCCCCTTATGAACTTCCTATGGTATCCGGTGTATCCTAAAAATTCCTTCACTTTTGGCACATTCTTAGGTGGTGGTAAGTTTAATATTAATGCAACTTTCATAGGGTCCACCATTAATCCCTCCTTGCATATGATATGGATTAATAAGGTCCCAAAGAGTACCGTAAAGATACTTTTCTTCAAATTTAATAATATTTGGATACTTCAACATATCTTTAACATCATCTAGAGGACCTACACATGATCTTTCACTAGCCCATAAATAGTCCAATCATCTGAGTAAACTTCTAGAAAATCATGGATGAAGTATTTGAAGGTGTTAATCATTATTATATTAAATACCATAGGGGAATTTTTCAGCCCAAAAGGCATCAAAGTATACATATATGATCCACATTCTATTGCAAAAGTGGTTTTAGGATGATCTTCCTCTTTTATCTTAACTTGGAGATATTTAGAGAAGTCATCGATAAATGAATAAATCTCTATTTTGGCAAAAAATTCTAGGATTTCTTTTGTAAATGGAGTTGAAAATAATTCATGTATGCAAGCTTTGTTCAACTCCCTAAAATCTACACATATTCTTATCTCTTTGGTTTTCTCATTTTCGACCACCATAAGACTTATCAAATTAACATCTTCTTCTGGTTTATGATTTTGGTAGACAACATCTTGCCTATCTCTATTTTTACTTTCCTCTTCATATTTGGATTCAATTTATAAGGTCTCTTTCGGATTGGTTTAACACCTTCCTTAAGTTGAATATTCATCATTCCTTCCTCTTCTTTGATTCCTTTCATTTCTTTGAAGGTTTTGGGGAATAAGTCTTATAATTCAGAGAGGGCTTCTATTGTTTGAGCTACTACCTTGTCATCCTAGTAGCCCCCTATTCTTTCCATCTTGGGGATCCCCTTCTGTCGCAATATTTTCCTCCTTGAATTTGAGGGGGTCATTATAGTATTTATTTTTAGGTTATGTGGATTCTTCTATTTCCCTTTCTCCTTGCTCTATTATTATATATGGGATTTTCTCATCATCACCATTTTGTAGTACACAAAATTGTTTCTCCATGTTGGTTGCTTCCTAGTCCAACCAATTAATGTACTCATGTATACCTTCTTATTTTTGTGGTGGGTAGGAGGGTTGCAGTAGCATTATTTTTTGATCTTCTTCTGGATTAAATATGATCTCTTTCATTTGTAGTAATGTGGTATGTATTTGAGGCTTTTCACTAGAAAATGAAAACGTATGGAGAAAATATGTTGTTAGTTCATCCCATGTTTTAGTTTTTTCACATCTCTCTTAGTCAATGTACCAAGTTTTGGCAACTTGGTTAAGTGTCCAATAGAATAGTTGGATGTATAATCTATCATCATATTCGTATCTTTCTTCCCAAAAGGATATACATATTTCTAAATGATGTTGTGATAGGATATCTCCTTTATATGTGGGTATGTCTTTATATTCCCCTACTTTGGGTAGAAATATTACTTCTATCAAAGTTTTGAAGGTTTCCCATTTTATAATGATGTGCTTATGTGTGTTACACTACATGCGACATTGCAGGTAAGGGTATGTGGTAGTGTATTAAGTCTTTGGGTTTCATTTGGAAGGTTTGTTCTATTTGTCCCAAGTATTCTAGTAAGTCTCCTACTTCAAAATATATAGGTAACTTGGTGTTTGAAACTTCATGTGAAATGCAGTGAAATTGATGAGAGATTCTATCTTCATCCTTCTCTCCCTTGTTTGCATTTGCACTAGTATCATGTAGTATGTTTCCTATGGATGGTTCTTATGTTGGTATCTTTCTTACCATAATATCCTTTTGGAGCCAAATATTCTATGAGAATGTGCTTCTGATTCATCTTGTAACCAAGCTTCTAGTGAAATTTTACTATTTGTACCTCCATCAGTTTCATCAATCTCTGATTCCCATTCTAAATTAGGTTCTTCCCAATTTTCAATTGCATGTAGCTTAGTTATGGTGTTTAGTCTTTTTTCATCATCCTCATATTCCTCCACATTTACTTCTTCTATGTAGGTTTCATCTTGATTCTTTCCTAAGGGGATGTGTACTGTCCTTCTATCATTTGCAAATGAAATTTCTTCCTTCCTTACATATATTACTTTGCATGAGTCTACAAACCATCTTAATCCCAAAAGTACACCAAATTGAATCAAATGTTTCTTTAATTGTAACTCCCTCAAAATCTACAATCTATTTAACTCCTTTAACATTTACTACTACTTGTTTCCAGGCACCTAAGGATTTTATTCTAGAACCATCCGCTAGACTGATGTTGTATGGGGTGGGTTCTAGTGTGGGTCTTCCTAGGTATTCCAATATCCTTTTTGGGATTAGATTGACATCTTCCCCTAAATCAACCATTACCTTAGAGATTTTCTAGTTATGGATCCATAGGTCAATCATGATTAAAAAAATAAAAATAAGAAATAGGTAGGTCTAATGTATAAAGTTCTAGGATTCAAAATTTGGTGTTTTGGGTGTTATTTTCTTATGTTTCATTAAGATGGAGATCAACCGGGTACTTAGATTGACTTTCAACCATGAAGGTGAGCCAATCAGACTTGGATATTCATATTTTAGGGTATTGGAAATGGATTGGATTTGATTTCCTCCACTAACCTAATTAGACTATATGACCTAATATGAAAATTTTTCACATCTCTTATTCTTGCAAAATTCAACAATTAAATCAATAAAGATAATAACATAATAGGGTGAATATATGTTGATGGGTGAAATAAAAATAAAAGTAAAAGAAGCTTAAATTTTATACTATCTATATTATTATTATCAAAGGTTTTCTATTTGAAAATTTTTAAATTTATTTAACAAGAAAGAATTAAATAAATAGAAGAGACAAACAATTAAATAATGATTGATTTTTTTTTTTCAATAAAAAGGAAATTGATTAGATTTTTAATTCAAGCTTCCTTCTTTAAAATGAAAGGAACAAGAGTTGCTAAATTGACTAGAGGGAATTAATTACTAAATTGACTAGAGGGAATTAATAAATAAAATTAATGCATCATGGTGATTTAATTCATGATTGGAAGCCTCAATGAAGGAGGTGGGTGAGTGCTTGTTTGCATTTAAATTGCATTTATGCATTTATAATTATGCATTGCTCCTCATGGAGATGCCAATTAATGTATTAAAGAATATTTAATCAAGCCAGAGGAGTCAAGGGGGGGGCATACCATATTAAAAAGAGGGAATTGGATTGACAAAGAAATCAATCTTTCTCATCCATATTGTAGATATATTCTTATTCATATTACATGATCTAATCAATGAGCGATGGTAGATCATTTGGGAGGGAGAAACGAGGTCTTGCCATAGATTGGTTAGGTTGAGAATGATGAGTCGATAGGTGTGGAGATCACATGGAGGCTCAAATTCTATAGGGTTCCAAGGCCTGAAATGGATGATATGCCTCAGAGAAAGATCCATGATTGCTTTACTATAGTGTTGGATTCTGGGAGTGGATGGGATGAATATTATTGACAACAAAATGGAGTAAGAAATTAAATTGTTGTTACTTTTATTTACATTAAGCATTTTGTATGGATATAGGACTGCTACATGAATGAGTGTATTTTATTGTATTTTCTTCCATAATCACATCGGCCTATAGATGGTAGTATTTTCTTTACGATTTGAAAAATAGTGAACACAATAGCTCATTTTATTGCTTAAATGCATTCTTTAGTTGTGTTTATCGTTGTACATGTGGAGAGTCGAGTGATTAGTAATAATTTAAATGATAGTGAAAATTTTATATTTTTTTGCATTATTTAAACATAAAATGTCTATTCCTTCCTAAAAGGTTTGTCCTTGTTTCTCCATTAAGATGCATCCTAATTTTAATGCATGCCAAGAATTGGCACATCATTTCCCTCTTCATGCATAGTATCCTCTAGTTCATGCTATAACCATTTTTGTGTACTATACTCTCTCTCTAGTATTAAATTTATTTAAGAAGTCAATTCCATTTACTTGAAAGTTTATAGATCCTAATTCCCTTTTTCTTGGTTGTATTTAAAGTTTTATTTTTATAATTTTTTTATTTTTATGTATGAACATTTTGCAACCATTGCTTGGCATGAGTTAACTCAAACCATTTGAAAGTTGAGCCCTTGTATTTTGATCTGCATTTTCCATGCATGCCTATCCAACACTCACAACCTTATTTTCCTTTGGTGGATGTGCTTGACCTATTCCAAAACTCTCAATTTGGCATGGGTAGAGAGGATGCTAGGAAAGGTTGCATAATTTATTTTTCTACTTGCCAACACATTGTTTCTAAAATTTTCAAGAGCCTTTTATCAAATCCATTAGAGAATATCCTATGGTCCATTGGTTTGAAAAATCCTTAACTTAATTATTGTATTAATGAAATTATCATTCAAAGGCCTAATTTTTGAAGGTGATACCTTTTAATAGACCTCTCTAATAAAGACCATATTGTTGCAAGATTTTTGTCGTTGGTCTCCTTGTGTTGTGCATTACAACGCTTACATTCATGACATTGTTTAATCACCTCTTGTGGATCTTGGATCTTGTATAAATATAACAATTGTACTAGGAATTAATAGGTCGATCTTTTGGTGCAACAACTTCCTGTGCAACAATTGGTATTATAGATGAGGTCATAGGTTTGAACCCCTTGCATTGGGGGGGATTTTTATAAGAGTTTTTCCCTTGGTATCCTTGTGTTGTGAAATGTGACGCTTGGGTTATTGACATGGCTTAATCACCCCCTATGGATCTTGGATCTTGTATAAATTTAGTGGTTGTATTAGGCATTAACAAGTCAATATTTTGGTGCAACGATAGCCACCTATGTAATACATATCTGTTTCCCCAAAGATGTAGCTATTTTTATGATTCAATATGCATTGTCTTATTCTTGTAAGTGTCAGTTTGGATTAAGGTATGCCGATAGTGGAAGGTATCCTTGATACATTGAGTTCTACCATGGCTAAGTGTTTTATTTTAGATTATTTTATTTGAATCAATTTGAATCTTGTTTATAGTTCATACATTTTTTAATCTGTTATAGGACTTATTAATATTATTCTCCACTTCTAGGATAATAATTTATTATGCTATTAATTCCTTACATTTCTAAAGATTATTTCAAAAGATTAGCATTTATTAATGGCTTTTGTTTAGGTGCTAGTATCTTAGTAATTACTGAGACCTTTCTAAGTTTCATGTTCATTGTGTTTTAACTGGAATGTTTGGGGACACAAGTAGCCACTTGTTTATTATATTTTATCTTCAAAATACATTCAATAACATATGAGGCAATGATATTCTAAAACAAGGTCTAGATTGATATAAATTTGTCTCTTAATATTTTTCTTATATAGCTTATTAATGACTCAAATAGCTTAGTAAAGGAAATGAATTAAGCATTATATTAATCTTACGTACTCTTCATTTGAATGCAGTAATTCTCTCAAAAAGTCAAGAATGTCATCATTAAAGGGCATATATAAGTGGATAAAATATTCCCCTATCTAGCACATTTGTTCCATCATAAATATAGTTAGAGGTTGAGAATAAATCAGTGAATGATCTTTATCATAACTAAATTCATTCATGGCTATATTACTATAAAAGTAGGAAAATCACCTAGTACTTCACATTTCCTTTTATGTTTAAAGAGGAAGTTTCCATGTTAGAAGATGCAAGTTTATATGCCAAATGATTGGATTTATAATTTTTCAATTTGAATATTACAATTGGTATTTTATTAAGCAATTTTTAAAATTCATTATCATGGAAAAATATTTGTAGGTTATAATATTTCACTTAAAGATTAATAGATCAACTAGAAGTATTTAGCATTCACTGAGAAAGATCCTCAAGATAATTTCCTTATAATTGACTAACTTAAACTTAAGTTTCTTGCTATAGTTAATATCTAGTTTTTTTATTAAATTGACATGATAATGATAATTTGGAGATCTTTTAGAAATATAAATAAATGATATCTTGTACTTTATTATAGGATAGATTTGACATATTGATGTCATTGCCTCTTAAGCATTATGGTTAATCATGTATGAAAGAAGAAATAGGATATCTCCATAAGTCAATCTTTAATAATTATTGCATAAGAATGTATATTCATAAATATATACAAAAACATATGTAATTATATATGTATATACATACATACATGAACTATACCTTCTTAATTTCAAACTTGTTTTTTCTTTTCTATATTAAGACTCAAAGATTATAGAATTGTATTCAATTATGAAAATATTGTATTTACAAACATTCTAATTTTTTCCATTGATATACTTGCATACATATATACAAATAATCATGTTAACATTATTTCTATTTGCAAAGATTATGCATCATCACTTATAAGAAATCATGGCCTAAGTAATGTTGAAGATTAATTGTATTATTACTCAATGTGATTGATATTTGCATATGCTTCGATGCATGCTTGATTTTAGGTGTTATCCTTGTTGTGTATATCACAACATTATTATATGTGGTTGTGTCATGTTCCACTATTCCATTACTCCACACAAATTTGCATTGCTAGTTTTTCCTAAGGTTGGGTTGGGTATTCTTCATTCATGAAGAATTTTAGAGAAATGATTCACTTCATGGTAGGGTGGAAATGCATTGGACATCAATGTTCTCTCCCTTGAAGTGGTTGAAGGAGTTGAATGTCAGAAGAATTTGTTGATGTGTGTTTTATGCACTTCTCAACATAGGTAATGCATAGGTACACTACCTCTCTTGAAAGGAAATGTCCAACAAAAAGTTGTTGAAAATCACGCCAAGGTATCTTAGGTGTTAGGACATGATGTGCATGGAATTTATCAGTTGATATTTGATGTGATTTTGTTGGTAATCACAGGGAAGACTTATAGAGTTAAACTGGAGGGAAGGTGAATCTTAAAACGAAGTTTCTGAAATGGGAAGTTAGCTTGCAATTTGCTACAGGTTCAAACAATAGTCTTAAACTCCTATTTTATCTTAATATTTTGCTTTAAAATGTGAAATGAACCTTAGCATAGGTTACTTCTAAAGAAAAAGGAAAAAATGTTATGGAAGAGAAGAGGTTCCTAGATCTGAAACTAGCAATGAACAATGATCATGGAGGGTTCTACTATGGACAACTTCCTTAAAAAAGAATTTCACTTAACTATATTGACTCACAATATCATGAAACTTGTGCAAGCTTCTAAGGACTGCAAATATTCAACCATTCATTCACCATAAATATGCATGAATAAAAGATAGAAGTTTGGAGCAACTTTTAGTTTATGCCCATACTAACTTTACACAACTATCTACTATTAGTAAACAACAAAAAGTATGTTCAAGAAAGGCATCAACACAACAAAAATCTACACAACCATTGAACAACATTAACTAATCTACCAAAGTAATATAAAACATGAATAATAGCAAAGTAAATATATCTAAATCAACTATGGGAGATGAACCATGTAACATGCAATAGAAACTCAAGAGTCCACCAAAAGCCAATGAACTTCTATTAAAATTTCTACAACATGCCTTTAAAACAACTCAATTCTCTCTTGAAAATGAGAGGAGACCCCCTATTTATAGTGTTCAAAAAGAAAAATGGATGGCCAAGATTGATTTTCATTGTGTGGCCAAGATTCACTACAAACTAGGGTTTCACCTACCCCCAAATATAATACAATTTAAAATACATCTTTTTATTTTCCCTATTCTGTCCTTATATGAAAACACTATAGTACTTTTATCCTCTAGCTGATTTCCTTTGCTGTAGCTATTTTTTGAGGAGATTTTCATCAATAACTAGGTTTCCCTCTTGCTTCTATAAAGTGGCATACTCTATGAACTTGCTGATTAATGCCTAGAACTTATCAATCTCCATTATATTAGATTGGAGCACCTGGTAGTTCCATTGCTTGGACCAGCTTGTGAGTGTATCCCAAAATCCATTACACTTAGCTGTGTTTTCCCTGACTTGTTCAAATTGGCCGAAAGATCGAGCAACAAAACTCATCAAATATGTGGTAAGCTCACCTGAAATTCCATCTTCCATCTTCTTGTGGAAATAAGGCTTTATTTTTTTTGGATCAATCTCGATGGAGGGAATATCATAACCTGCCATTAATTTCAACTACTGAATACAATTTTCCCTAAGGTCTTTGGCCCAATCAATGTAAAGCTCCAATTTATAGAGAACTTTCTCTAGTTTCTCTTTTCTATGATTGAAATCTAGTTTCCACATATCCACCAACTAGTGATCATCCTTTGTTAGTGCAAGCTCCTTTTCCCATGTTTTTTGAGGTAGCTTGAGGATGACCTCAATTTTAGGATAAGTGGACCCATATATCTTTGGTAAGATAGTGCAAAAATTTCTTCTGCCCTCAAGGTATTTTTGTACTTCTAAGAACTTATTTTCTATCTTGAAAACACGATTGATTCCCATGTTTCCAACATATAGGACTTGTTGGAACCAATCCTCCATAGTCTTAGTCCAATTCTTCCTTTTCTCAAGTTTGTCGATATGGTCCTTGGAAAATAGTTGTGATGGTGCCCAGGATGTGGTAGGGAGCTCTTCTACTAATGACCATTGCTGGATATAGTCCATCAAATCAGCCACCTATTCCTTTTGCTCTTCCTTTGAGATCTTATCTTGGTGCATTTGATGCACCATCGTGGCCATGGGCTCTTGGAGGTGATCAATTTTCTGCTCTCTTGAAGTAGTTCCTAGGTCAAGGGTGGAGATGTTATAGCTCACCCCTTTATTCACCATTGGGGTGGTGATTTGCACGGTTTGAGATCTAGAAGCATCCATGGTCACTTTGGATCTGACTTTATGCTTCTTCTCTTTCTTTGTTCTTATCTGAGCTTGGGCTAAGATGGCCTCCAATCTTGCTCTTGGATCCTTTAAAGTAGGGGTATTATTTTCTAATTGCCTCTCAAGCCACTCAGGCACCTGAGATTCCTCTTTTGGTGAGTCATGACCACCTTCTTCTTCTTTGATTTCAATCTCTTTATTACTTGGAGCTTCTTGCTTCATCCTCGTGTCCTCTTCTTCCTCATCAGAGTCCTAGATGAACACTGTGTGTTTGATAGGGGAATTGGTGGGAATGTGCTCCTTGGGGCTATCCTCCCCTTTAGTATTCTTTTCTTCTTCAACTTTATTCTCTTCATGCTGCTCTATTTTTGGGATCTTGTGGGCTTCAGATTCCTCATTAGGTCTATCTTCTTCCTTCTTTTCCTCCTCCTCACATTGAGGTGACACATCTTCTTGTTCTTTCTTTTCTCGCTCTTCTAAGAGACATATTTCTTCATCTAGTTTGGGGCTTTCATCATGCCCCCTAGTTGGAGGTTGAGTGTCTTCCTCCATTTTGTCACTTGGTTCCTTTTCTTCCTTAGAAGGCATATTCTCTACCTCCTCTTTGACATTCTTCAATTGTCTAGCTAGCTCCTGCTCGAGGTCCACATCAGAGGTCTCAACAATATATTTGGCATTGAAATATTCTTCAACACTCTCAGAGGATTCTGTTTCATGCACCACTTTGTCAATTGCTAGATGATGGTACTTAGGGTGCTCATGATAATCATCTGCTTCCTCCTCTATCTCTTTCGTAGTTTCTCTTTCCCACCTCTCTAATTCTTTTGATATTTCCATGGTAGCTTTCATTTCTGGTGGTTCAGGTGGAGGAGTAGAGGTGAAGATATTTGCAAGAATATGTGTCAAGGAAACCTGAATAGCTGGGTTCATTAGCACTCGTAACAGCTCTGTAGGAACATTTTACATATGTAGGGAGAAGGATTCTGGAAGCAAGAGCATGGACATTGGTATTGTTGTTGTCACCAAAGGAAGTGATGTTTTGGGGGAAATGGAAGTGGAGGAGAGTAGAGAGGTGATGACAGAGGAAGAATCAATGGTTATAACCTTCCTGGTGGGTGGAGAAGAGGAAACGTGGAACGAGATGTCCACTATAGGCGGGGAAGTAGCAACCACCACCTGAGAAGTAGGCAAAGGGGTAGCAGTAGTGGAGGTAGTAGGTGGAGACTTTGGTTGCTCAGCCTCCATTTCCTCTCCCTTGTGAAGTTGATCCTCTTGAATGGTAGGCATCTCTATGAAATTTCCTAATATCGTATGTTTCTTGGAATGTTCACTTTCCAAAGCCTTCCTAGAGTACACCTTGGTGTTGGAATATTTCTCCATAGCCTCCTTTCTCTTCCTTGACCTAGTGGCTAGAGGAGATGTTGAAGTTTTTCCTGATGGGGTAGTAGTTTTCCCACTATCTGTTTCACTTGTTGGCTCATTCTTGAGTCCCTCATAGGTCAAAGTGACCCTTTGCTGTTTCAATTGGGTAATTTTTCCATCATCCCATTCTTTTGTTCTAGGCTAGATGGGCTTGGTCAGAATATCAAGGTCATCAACCACTTGCTCATCCCAGTCAATAAGTGGTAGTGGGAGATTGGAAATTGTATTGTACCAAGGATCCATTACCATGCTTTCATCTTCTTCCACTTGATCGAGTTCTGGGAACACGTTGACCCTCTTTACGAATTATGTGATCATCTGCATATAGTTCCTCATCTGCACTTCATTATCATCTTTGCAATTAGGCCAAATGACCTCAACAATATGTAGATGGGCATATTCAAGTCTGAGTGCCTTCTTAATTTTACTGTATGGGTCCATCCTTAGCTGAGAAGTATGGAGTCTCAAATGGTATTCCACTAGCTCTTTCTTTGAATTATCAGCACATTGAGAGGTATGGAGTTTGTATAGCCCTTGGATAAAGGATAGGGGATAAGGAATCCCCACCTTATGCTTTCCAATCAAAAGGGTGTGTGAATGTCATAGTTGTTGAGAGAGTTCGAACAATATTATCTGGTCATTGGGATACTGGGGCATTTTGTATGGTCTTTCCGAAAAGCCTTCAACACGAATGTAGGTGAACTTTGGTTACTGAATGAATAGGAAGACAAACTGTTTGAGGAAGGTATTGGCACTATGGAAGACTCTCCTCTCAAGTCACCCCTAGCAATCTAATGATATGACCTATGAAAGCATCATTGACCCTAGAATACTCCCTTTTGAAGTTTCTGAATTGTAATTGAGGGTAATTATCTTAAACTCTCAACTCCCTGCCTAGTTCCTCATTTGGAGCTCTGAACAAGCCTTTGTATTGCATCCTCTTAGCCAATGAATAGAGAAAGTATGAGGTCATGTAAAATATAGAGGTCTTCTTTACAACCACAAATTTCTCATGGAAGTAATCACTAATTATCCCCTCCTAGTAGAATTTGGCCTCTCCATAGAGGATCTCTTCAACAAAGTACAACATCAACTCCTTGAAGTAAGTAGTAGTAGGAAATCCCATTACATTGATTAGTAGGGTCACCAAATCATGGTAATCCTCATAAAGTCACTACGAAAGAGCTCTTTGGGAACCTTTGTAACACTTCCCCTCTTCTCTTTCAACCAGTGCTAATTTATAAGCCCTTTGCATTTGAGGGGGTCTTCATCCCACATCACCTTGCCATCATCTATGGTTGGCACTTCCATCTCCTTGAAGGTAGGGATATGGAGAGTCTTTATTATTGCATTGGGGGACATGTCGGCCAAAACATTTCCATCTTTGTCGACTATGGTTTGGGTCTCCTCTTAATATGCCTCTTTACAAGCCATAACAAGCTCAGGGGCAACAAGAGTAGGAGGGAAGCCCTCAACTTTGGCCAACCCACATCTTCTAATTAGTCTTGCATTTCCTATGGTATGGCTGATTTAAACTCTCTGCTTGAATTCATTGATGTATATATGCCTAATGTTTGTGTTAGAGACCTCCTTCCATGTTGAGGTGGCTTTAGAGTTTAGGGTTTCCCCTTGGAACTTATACTTCATCTGATATTTGTTGTCCTTTCCATGGGGTGCCTTGCCTATTTTTTTTCCTTTATCTTTCTCCACGACCTCTCCCAAAGGTCCTACACCTAATTCCATATATCTTGTGGGTAAAATAGAGGTGAGCATATTTGAGCATGAAAACATGGAAACATTAACCAAATCCCTACAAACGGAGTTAGATTGGATAATTCATCATTTGATAAATTTAACATATCATCCAGATTGATATTAACATTTTATAGGTGGGAGTTTTACGAAGTCTGGCCCCACGAGTTGGACTACCCTGGGCTAATTTTTGTTTTAGAGCTATTACAAAAGGGACAACAATTAGGGCACAAAAACCTACTTGTCTTGACCCACCTTCAGATTGGTCATTTTGATGAGTCCACTAAGAGGAGTGCCCTATTTTAGCATGCTAGTTGAAGTCAATTTGGTGATTGGAGGGAATTTAGATCATTTTTTGGTTGATTGGGATAAGAAAGGAGCTTAGCTATTTGGGACGGCTTTGGTAGGATAATATTTTGGGATCAGAGCTCCACTCAGTAGGACCCACGATTTGCTTGGGCCTTTCAGGTCAGAGGGAGCAAAAAGATGCTAGGAAATTGCCATTGGGAACGATGAATGTCGTGTGGTGGTCTGGCGGGGGCAAGGCGAGGGATTGGGTTCAGATGGAGGTGCAACCTTCATGTTTACTTCATTGATTACTTGAATGTTTAGGGGCTGAGGTAAAGTGGGGTCCCAGAGGTGGGGAGGATGAAGATAGTTTTCCCTATAGTTATGGTGGTGGTGGGACAACGTCCCAATGATGGCGACCCAACACGAGGGGTCTGAGGGAGGTTGAGCACTTGGTCATTCATGAAGTCAACAATGTTACATGGTGGATGTAGGAGTGGGGCCTAAAGGTTGAACAACCTAGTTGTGAAAGTTTCCCAAGATGATGAGATGCAGACGAAGTTCTGCTAGGGGAAATCCACGAGGTGGAATCCAAGACAAGTCGAGACTTTAGGATTTTCAATTGTGAGTTTTTGGGTAGTTTGTAAGTTGAGACCCGAGTGTCGAAACGTTGTGGCTAGAAAGTCATGTGGCGGTTGACAAGATATGAATGGTGCCCCGACAATGGAGTCATGCGGGCATGGACCTAAATAGGTCGATGACTTTCCCTTTAGCTTATGAAATTTTGTGAATTTCTAGATGGAAAAAGGAAGGGGTCCTTTTGTGATGGTGGACCTAGAAGAGGTGTTCACCATTCATTAGAGTTCAAATTGTTTCCAAGGTTATCAAAGGCAATGAGGGGGCCTAGGCTGCAAAGAGTGAATGCTCTAGCTAAAGAACGACATCGGGAGGACAAGGTTCCACGACCACTAAGTTGGTTGATTTTGAGGGTTTTTCAAGTTTTTATCATATGGGTTTTGTGCGCCATTGGTCTCTTATTCTTAGTTCATGGGTTTTCCTCTTTCAAATTTATCCATTTTACCAAAAATCAAGCAAAAAAAGAAATGGGGTGTAGACGATAGACTCACCTCAAGAATATGATGAATGAGGAAATCAAATCAGTAGGTAAATGACTTGAATCGGTGGCGACACTCGTCAGGCTCAACAGTAGCGATCGTGAGGTAGCTCTAACTCACTTTGAACAAACTAACAGTTGAAAATGATAGCACAAAATCACCTATTTATAGAAAATAGGGCATTAAATGTAGCCATTAAATGCCCATACAAAAGAACAAAGGTTGGTAAGCTGCAATTTGAAAATGACAACAAGAGCACTTGGGTCTGATAGTCGGAACGCTGTTGGTTGAAGGAATTTTGAAAGTTTAGAAATAAAGGGACAATGTTGGGGAGATCGGGCCCTAACAAGTGGAGCACTGCTAGAGAATGGCCATTCGAAATGACAAAGAGGCGATGAAAGTCTGAGAGGGGCAACCTGGAAGAGCAGGCCCAATGGGTCCCAATGATGCTGACTTGAAAGCACTAAGGAAAACACTTGATGGGAACTTGAAAGACTTAGGAATTTGAAAATTTGAGGGGGGAAAAATATGACAACCTTAAGGTGAACTCTTTGGGACTCACTAGCGACTTTGAACACCAAAATAGGGGGCACAAAAATGAGACGACAACAAAATGACTTGGTGAGGCGAAGAAAAGAGAGGGTCTCTGTTCCAAATGGGGGTGTGTGCTGAAGGTACAACACATGGCGAATCTGCTGGAGAATGCTCCTGAGTGTTCTAAGGATAAGTATTCATTCTAAACCTAGAATCTATGGTTTTGTATACTAGGGACCAACTTCAAAAAGTGAACTAGGAGAATGGGGTCCTTAGTTGAGTCAACCTATGAAACATCTCAAAAGTGTGTGCTTGGTGAATTCATTCCCTTTCCTTAGAAACTGTGATGGACAATGGTCAATCAAACTTAGCAAGCTACATGAATTGTCCAACCCCAAAAGTAACCTAGACATTGCCCCGCTACTAGTTAGGTGTCTATAGCCCCGACAAAGTTGTCGTTATGTCCCCATGAATATTGTTCTACTGATAGCTAGGCGTCCATAGCCACAGTAGCGTTATCTTCACACCCACATGGTTGCTTGATTTTAGAATTTTATTTTATTTTCTTTCTTTTGATATTTCTTTTAACACTTTCTTTTTTTGCTCAACTATGTAAGCATTGAAGCCTATGATGGGTTTGGAAACCACAAGGGTCACTGGAGCAGACTTAAGATTTTTTTGCTCACTAAGTCATCATAACAACTATTGTACAACTCTTTGGAAACCATTAATATGTGTTTCATACAGAATATGAGATGAACATAAAAAGATTCAACCAAGGGTCGAGTTCTAAGACAAAGTTCAAATGAGGAAGTCATCCCATGATAGCTATCAAAGACCAATATTTGAGAGTGAATATTTATCCAAAGAACACTAAGAGTGTGAAGCAAAGTGAACCATTCATTGAACAAGCACAACCACTACAACATAAATGAGCAAAACAAAAGTGACACAAAGCAACAAAATTGCCAGGAAATGAGCAAAACAAAAGTGACGCAAAGCAACAAAATAAAATAAAACCAAAAGCAACCTACTCTAACCTATATACAAGTATTTACAAGAACAACTCCCAAGAGCTTAGGCTTGGAAGTAATGCTTTAAATGTTGCCCATTAATAGGCAATGGGACATCTTCACCAGTTAAAGTCTTTAGGTAGAAAGAATTGTCTCCAAGGATTTTATCAATCTGAAAGGGGCCAAGCCAGAGCTTGTCAAATTTGTTATGTCTCCCTTTCTTCTCATGGGCCTTGTCCCAGCATAGGACTAAATCAACAATTTGAAATGCCTTAATTTTGTCTTGGTGGTCAAACGATATTTTGACTACGCCTTGATGTTTGGAATTTTTTTCTATTGCACAATCACACACTTCTTCTAAATGTAATAGCTCAGCCAAGTGAGATTTTGTACGATCCCCTTCTTCATAAAAGTCATTGATGAACTAGAGGGTGGGGATCTTCAAGTGGATCAGTAATATAGGTTCTAAGCCATAGACAAGGTGAAATGGGGAATCACCAAGGGCAGCCTTATGGTGTGTGCAATCTGCCCAAAGGGAAAAACAAAGCTGGGTGTGCTAGTCCTTGGGATTCCTGTCAAGTAGTTTTTTGATCATAGTGATAAGGTTCTTGTTAGTGGACTCTTGCAGGTCATTTCCATGGGGGTAGTAGTTGGATGAGAATTTGAGGGAAATTTCGTAATCAAAGGCCCAACTGGAAAACTTGAGCGAGGAAAATGCAGGGCCATTATCACATACTAAAGCATATGGGAAACTAGAATGATTCAAAATAAAACTTTCAAGAAAATTTGTAACTACCTCTATTGTGCATTGCCTACATGCAATGACTTCTATCCATCTAGTGCAATAATTGGAAGTAGTTAGAATGTACTTGTGTCCTGCAAACAATGGTGGGCTTACTAGACCAATGAAATCAAGACCCTATTGCGCGAATGGTCTCACCTCCAAAACTGGTTGCAATGGGACAACATTCTTCTCTTTGGTAGTGGTAGTCTGGAATATGTGGCATGTGCGGACATGGTTGTGAGCATCCTTGAAGATTTTTGGCCAATAGTAACTAGCTCATAGGACCTGATGAGTAGTTGAAGGACCAGATCCATGACTGGTGCCAAACTTGTCATGAAATTCATTCAAAACTCAGTCAACTTCTTTTCTCCCAAGGCATCTCAGATAGACACCTTCATGATTCCTCTTATACAGTATGGATCCTTGCAGCATGTAGCTGTTGCTTTTCAGTTTGAAGGCACACTTTTGAACTCTGCAAGAGAGGTGGGCACTTGTGGTTCAACAAATAATAGACTATATCACTGTACCATCCCCTAGAGAAACGTCTTCAAGTTGGTACTGCTGCACTGTAAGTTCAGGTCCTGCCTCAACAACTATTTATGCTATTGTTTAGGTGGGTTCCTACCCTTTTACTAACTTCATTGGCTAAATCTCCATGTCATATTCCTACAATAGGGTAACCCACTTGGCCCTTCATTCTCCCAACTCATTTTGCATAAGCAACGTCTTCACCGCTGGGTCAAGAACTATGGAAAACACCTTATTGTGTAAGATGTAATGCCTAAACTTCTTAACCCATCGTACAAGGGTGTATGGCTGCTTTTTCCACATTGTGGTACCTTAGTTCAACATCTTTCAAGGGAACACTCATAAATGTAATTAGGTTCTCATTTCCATCTTTGTCCTTCTGGGTCAAAATGTTGGCACACGAGTGATCTAAAGCAAAGGAGTAAATGTAGAATGACTTCAAATAGTCTGGGCTAACTAGAACAAGTGCCTCAATAATTTCTTTTTTGATTTTTTTGAAAGATTATTTTTCTTTAGGATTCCACTCAATCATAGCATCTTGTTTCAGCATGGCATTAAGTGGCTTGATGATTTCAGCAAAGCCCGTGTTGAACTTTCTCACAAAGTTGATCTTTCTGAAGAAAGAATTCAATTCTTTCTTGTTGCTTGACAACAAGATTTTTAGCAAGGATTGAATGTGCTTGGGGTCAATGGAGATGCCTCATTCCAAGATGGCATTCCCAAGAAACTTTCCTTCAGTGACTCTGAAGATGCATTTCTTTGAGTTAAGGGAGACTCCAAATTCTTGACACCTTTGAAATACTTTGCATAAGTCAGAGACGTGGTCACTTCACTTCTTTGAAAACATGGTCAAATCATCCATGTAGATGATTATACACTTTCCAATCAAGTCTTTAAAGGCTATTTCCATGGTACACTAGAAAGTGATGCCAACATTAATAAGCCTGAATGGCATTCTTTTATAGGAAAAAGTCCCCCATTTGGTGGTGAATGCTATTTTGTAGTGGCCTTCATACTACACCATCACTTGGTTGTACCCAGAGCACCCTTCGAGAAAGGACATCATCTGTGAGCCATTAACTATCTATATTACCTCATCCAGTGATGGCACTGGATAGTTTTCCTTCTCCAAGGCTTTATTCAAGTTGTAAAAGTCCATACATAATCTGATTTCTCCATTCTTTTTCCTAACCAGGACCAAGTTGGCCACCCATGTGGAGTGCTTGACTGGAAATATTATCCTAGTTGAAAGTAATTTCTGCACCTCTTTATTAATGATTGGCTCCAACAAGGCATTGATGGGGCATTGTCTTTGTCAGAATTGTCTCACATAGGGCTTGAGAGGGATAGTATGTGTGATAATGGAGGTATCATAGGTCTTCAAGTCTTCATAACTCCATGCTACCACATCGTGATAATTTTGCAAAGCATCAACAATTCCTTTCTTTTCTTCTACGGTACACACTTTGTCAATAAAAATATTTTTGACTTCCTTAGCTATTCCGAGGTTGTGGGTGTTGCACTAGTAGTTTATGGAATCTTTCTTCATTTGTTGATCCTAATCTCGAATCTGATCTAGGTCAAATATGCGCTCAAGATGAACCATCCCTTTAGGGATCGTATTGGTTTTGAGGTTAATGACCCCTTCTATATCTAATTCAACTTCCTCTAGATTAGCTTCATCAATTATTTGTGTTGCAAACACATTGGGACTAGTGATGAATTCCAGGATATGTTTATCATCATTGAATACCTAGAAGTGGGTGACATTATCCAAGACAGATGGTGTGGAAGTCAGCTCAATAATAAATTTCTTGAGGCCAGATAGGGATAGGGGCTACAAAGTGCTAGCTGCTTGGGCCAAAGCATTAGTTGTATGGTTATGAGAATGTGGGATCAACTGTATCTTAAATGCATCTAGACTTTCTAAAAGATCCCAAACTCTATGCCTATAGTTTTCCAACCTTCTGCTATGGCATGAATACAATTTTTTGACTTGTTTGATCACCAGCTCAAAATCACCAAACACTTGTAACATTTTAACATTCTTTCTCAAAGCCATCAAAAGACCATGAACTAAGGCTTCATATTCTCCTACATTATTGGTGCAATATAATTGAAGTATATGAGTGGAAAAGTAGGTCTTACCCATAGGGCTGATAAGATCAAATTTGGTGCCAGCTCCTTGTTTGGATTTGGACCCATCAAAGCATAGAGTCCAAAACTTAGGTGAGTCCTTGACTTTAGGGTCAATGAGGCACAACCTCTCCTTTGGTTTCACACTTATATAAAAGGTTTTTTGGGTAGGTGTTGACTGATTAAGGTCTATAGCAAGCTTCTCCATCAACAACTCTTCTTTTATGGCAACCTGTGCTTTGAAATGTTCCATTGTTGTCTAGCACAAACAACACTCAAACTCAGAGTGGGTAGTGTTGTGTACCCGATACCAATTATGCAATGGGAGCTCTTGGAAATTCATTCTGACACCCAAACTAAGCTGATTCTGTATGCATTTTTCTACAAAATCTCAGAACCATCTAGTAATCCTAAAGTGTTGCCCTCAGGGGACTCCTCATCATCAGGTTCTACTAGCATTTATGTGCTTTGAGGTGGATGGGCTAAATCGATTGGAGGGATGCATTGGAATAGGAAGACTTCTAAAACCATCCCCTCTCCTAAATCTTCCAAATCTTGTTGATATGATATGGGCAAGTAGTTCCCCAACTCAGTATCAACTAACAACACCTCATTGGTGGAGTTATTATATTCCATGATCATGAATTTTATACATGGCTCCCAGTCTATGTGAATCTGGTTTGGCAGTCCCTTCCATGGTAGCCACATGTGAGAGTGATCCATTGTAGCATATCCATTTAGTGTTCTAGTGAAATATCTCCCAAGGATAATCCCATAGGTGTTAGGGATGTCTACCACATGAATGTCAATGAATTATTGTACCCTTGGATCTGCAATGATCTACATTGGGATCCGATTCATTTCTCCCACTATATTGGCCTCTATCTTGTCTACTTGAGTCACTTTCCTCCTTGATGGTGTGAGGGTAATCCCAAGAGCTTTGCACACTACCAAGGGCATGATATTGTTTGAAACTCTCAAATGAAGTAGACAATTGTGTAAATTCTTTCCAAATATCCGGATGGTGGTGAGGAAGGGTGGTGTTTACAACTTTCGTTGGAGGAGGCCCATAGGTGTGTCCATCTGAGCTACTTGAGCTTTGTTCTTATTACCAGTCTTATCCTTAGTCTACCCAGAGAGATGATCCTTTGGGATTTTCCTATTATTCTGATATGATTCTTTTGTAGGCCATTTACCTGTCGACTGATTTTGAGGTGGATCTGCCTTCTTCCTATGAATTTGCTAAATAACGGGCTCATTTGGAGGGTCTTCGAAAGAGACTCTCTTGGATGGTATTTCCTATGTTTCCTTAGAAAAGGGGGTTCCATTAATAACTCTAAAGAAGGAATGCCTAACTATTGGAACCTTAAGTAATTCAAAGGTAGATGAGATGATCTTGACTTTCTTGAACTCTTTCATGACATATTCACCCATTTGTTCAATTTTAGTTTCAAAGGCTTTTCCTATAGTAGAGCTAGTGGGCTGGGCTTGTGTCTGGTTTGATTGGTTTTGGGGCTGACCTTGAGGCTGGTTTTGTGGCTGATTTTGTGGCCTATCCTTGTTGATGTATTGAGTGGGCACATGAGGAAGACCAGGATTATTGCTAACATTGGGGTCAGGCAGGGTGCTGAAGTAATTGGGCAGAGTAGAAGTCATAAAAGGTCCACCTACCTTCCTATTCCTAAGGTAGTAGGGAGTTGCTCACTAGTGGAACATATGAACCTAATCTACATATAGTTCCTCCTCATCAATTGGACCATTGTCTACTGAATCAAAAAGTTGAGACAAAGTTTCTTCACTACTTACCTCTTGGATTTTGCCCTCTTTTGGTGGAGCATCCTCACATTCTAGGAAATTGTTCTTACTTTGTGGGAATGGTGCTAGATTGATCATGAGACACGAGGAGCCATAGGGCTTGGATGTGACTATGAAATGACATCCAACATTTTCCATGACATTATGAACTTTGACTTGGAAGATTTCTGTAGTTGTGAGGAACTCAGGGCAGTCCAACTCGGAGTGCCTGCTAGTTTTGTGAATCCAACATCATTCAAAGAGAGCCACTTCAACAAGGTATACACCACTAGTTGTCTTTTCAACATTTGTAGGTTGATCAAGTGGAGTAGGAACACCTTCGTTGTTGGGCCTAGTATTCCACATCCTATTCTATCTTTGGGTTGGTCTCCTTTCAAAGTTCTGATTAGAATTCTACCCTTTTTTATAGCTCTATCCTAAAGAAGGACTTGCATCATGGTCATCCCTGCTTTCTTTATTGAGGTTGGCTTGAATGATCTATTGTGAAGCTTGCAATTGATTGTTCTAATTTCTCAGGTGTGTCATCTCCATGGACATTTTCTTGATCATTTTGGTGATCTCATCAAGTCGATATTTCTCATCGTGACTTGGCTATGGTACTTGATTTTGAAGAAAAATTGGCAGAGGAGCCAACTGATTTTGATGTGCTGGAGGAAATTCTAGCCCCTGTAGATGTAATGGTGTTTGAGGTTGCTGAGAGTATGCCTACTATTGTTGGGGAGCCTAGGAGTAGGTCTACTATTATTGGGGCTACAAGTACGAAGGCATGAGAGGCACTTGGTTCATTAGGTATCCTAGATATGGGACTATGTGTAGCTAGGGCATTGAGTTCATAAGAGGTGTCTAATGAGTGAACGCTTGGTTGAGCCCTTGAACTAGCATCGGATGAGCCATCAAACCCAAGGAGGGTAGGGGAGAATTTTTTTTCCCTAGATATGTACTGACAATAACTACTTCTGCATAGGCATCCACTAGTCTGGCTAGAGGTGGTCACATTCTTGTCACCAATGCAGCTGTGAGATTATCTAATGCTGCATAGTAGATTGGTAGGGAAACAACATCGTTGAGCACATATGGGACTTGCAACCTTGTGTAGGCTTGGTGGAATCAATCATTGAAGGAGTTGATTGGCTTGTTGACTTCCCTATGAATTGATGTGAATTGTCAATATATCTCTGAAGGGTTGATCAGGATCTTGTATTTTTGCAAGAAGGAATTCATCATCAAATCTCACGATGTAATGGATCCTAATGGAAAGTTAATATACCAATAGAAGGCCTCTTCCCCAAATGAGTAAGGGAAGAGCCTACATGCCACATCTTCCTAATCAATTTGCATGTCTTTCAACATTGTTTGGAATATTTTGATGTGCTCTTCAGCCATCCTCTATGGATCATGAGGATTGAACTTTGTACAAAAGCTCTTTGGATTCTTAGGCATGTATGGTAGACGTTGAAGTGCAATGGAGAAGGGTTATTCCACATACAAGCCATGAGGGGAGGTGTAGGTGGTATTTTCTATTGAACAACTACTTGGGGCTACATAGGGGCAGTGACAATTGGGACTGCACCTTGGACTTGGAGGGTAGGGGATAGGGTAGCACCCCAGTTGTGGGAATCAAGAGGTGGAAACACTGTGTGGTATGGCTGAGCGAAATGAATGAAGGTGAAGGAAGTTTTCTAATTCTAAGGTGAATGGAAGGAGAAGAGAGCAAAAGGAAAAGGGGAAGTGGGTGGAATGGAGGAGGAAGAAGAGGCCG
Organism: Sequoia sempervirens; assembly: GCA_007258455.2. Taxonomy (NCBI): domain Eukaryota; kingdom Viridiplantae; phylum Streptophyta; class Pinopsida; order Cupressales; family Cupressaceae; genus Sequoia; species Sequoia sempervirens. The sequence goes on along the minus strand of VDFB02000013.1, from coordinate 61,726,083 downwards.
CGTCCCCTCCTTGAGTTCTTCTAGCCCTTGTGGGAGGCTGTAATTCCTAAAATTCCCCTTTGTTTGGAGTAGACCTTAAAAATATTTGGGACCTCTTAAGGGAGAGTGAATCACTTTGATCTAGCTTAGCTCAAATTTCCCTCCTAGTTCTAGTTCTGTCGATGTGTGTTTTGTGCACTTCTCAACATAGGTAATGCATAGGCACACTACCTCTATTGAAAGGAAATCTCCAACAACAAGTTGCAAAAAATGGCCCCAGGGTTTTTTGGGTGTTAGGTCATGACATGCATGGAATTTATCAGTTGATGTTTGATGTTACTTTTTTAGTAATCATAGGGTAGACTTATAGAGTTAAGTTGCAGGGAAGGTGAATCTTAAAATGGAGTTTCTAAGATGGGAAGTTAGTGTGCAATTTGTTGCAGGTTTCAACAACAGTCTTAAACTAAAATTTTATCTTAAGATTTGGCTTTAAAATGTGCAATGAACCTTAGCATAGGTTACTTCTAAAGAAAAAGGAAAAAGGGTAGGGAAGAGAAGAGGTTCCTAGATTTGAAACTAACAATGAACATTGATCATGGAGGGTTCTACTATGAACAAATTCCTTAAAATAGAATTTCACTTAACTAGATTGACTCATAGTAGTGACAACTTCTAAGGACTACAAATATTCAACCATTCATTCACCATAAACATGCATGAATAAAAGATAGAAGTTTGGAGTAGCTTTTAGTTTATGTCCAGACTAACTTTACACAACTATCCACCATCAGTAAACAACAAAAAGTATGGACAAGAAAGGCATAAACACAACAAAAATCTACACAACCATTGAATAACATTAACTAATCTACCAAAGTGATCTAAAACATGAAGAACAATAAAGTAAATCCATCTAAATCAACTAACTATGAGAGATGAACCATGTAACATGCAATAGAAACTCAAGAGTCCACCAAAATCCAATGAACTTCTATTAAAATCTCCATAGGATGCCTTTTACAACAACTCAACTCTCTCTTGAAAATGAGAGGAGACCCCCTATTTATAGTGTTCAAAAAGAAAAATGGATGGCCAAGATTGATTTGCATTGTGTGGCCAAGATTCACTACAAACTAGGGTTTCACCTACCCCCAAATATGTTACAATTTAAAATACATCTTTGTCTTTTCCCTATTTTGTCCTTATATGGCAACATTGTAGCACTTTTGTCTTGTAGTTGATTTTCTTTGTTGCAACTATTCTGTGAGGAGCTTTTCATCAATAACTAGGTTTCCCTCCTGCTTCTTTAAAGTAACATACTCTATGAACTTGCTGATTAATGCCTAGAGCTTATCAATTTCCATTATATTAGATTGGAGCACTTGGTAGTTCCATTGCTCGGACCGACTTGTGAGTGTATCCCAATCTCCATCACACTTAGCTATGTTGTCCCTGACTTGTTTAGATTGGGTGAAATCTTGAGCAAAAAAACTCATAAAATCTATGGTAAGCTCGCCTGACATTCCATCTTCCATCTTCTTGTGGAAATAAGGCTTTTTTTTCAGATCAATCTCGATGATTGGCATATCGCAACCTATCATTAATTTCAAATACTAAATACAATCTACCCTAACATCTTTGGCCCAATCAATGTTAGGCTCCACTTTATAGAGCACTTTCTCTAGTTTCTCTTTTCTATGATCAAAATCTAGTTTCCATATATCTACTTGCCAGTGATTGTCCTTTGTTAGTGCAAGCTCCTTTTCCCATGTTTTTTGAGGTAGCTTGAGGATGACCTCAATTTAGGATAGGTGGACCCATATATCTTTGGGAAGTTAGTGCAGAACTTCCTTGTGCCATCAAGGTATTTTTGTACTTCTAAGAACTTATTTTCTGTCCTGACAACACAACTGATGCCCATGTTTCCATCATTCAGGACTTGTTAGAACCAATCCTCCATAGTATTAGTCTAATTTTTCCTTTTCTCAAGTTTTTCAATATGGTCCTTGGACAACAGTTGTGGTGGTGCTGAGGATGTGGTGGGGAGCTTTTCTACTAATGATCATTGTTGGATATAGTCTATCAAATCAGCCACCTATGCTTTTAACTCTTCCTTTGAGATATTATCCTGGTGCATTTGATGCACCATCGTGGCAACAAACTCTTGGAGGTGATCAATTTTCTACTCTCTTGTAGTGGTTCCTAGGTCAAGGGTGGAGATGTTATAGCTCAACCCTTCTTTATTCACCATTGGGGTGATGATTTGCACAATTCAGGATCCAGAAACATCCATGGTCATGATGGATTTGACTTTAGGCTTCTTCTCTTTCTTTGTGCTTATCTGAGCTCAGGCCAAGATGGCCTCTAATATTGCTCTGGGATCCTTTAAAGTAGGCATCTTCTTTTCTAATTGCTTCTCAAGCCACTCAGGCACCTGAGATTCCCCTTTTAGTGATTCATGACCACCTTCTTCTTCTCTAATTTCAATCTCTTTATTATTTAGAGCTTCCCGCTCCATCCTTATTTCCTCTTCTTCCTTGTCAGAGTCTCAGATGAACATTATGTGTTTAGTGGGAATGTGATCCTTGGGGCTGTCCTCCCCTTTAGTATCCTTTTCTTCTTCTTCAACATTATTCTCTTTAGGCTGCTTCATTTTTGGGCTCTTGTGGGCTTCAAACTCCTCTTCAGGTCTATCTTCTTCCTTCTTTTCCTCCTCCTCACATTGAGGTGACACATCTTCTTGTTGTTTCTTTTCTTGTTCTTCTTGCTTTTTTGATAGAGGGATTTCTTCATCATGCTTGGGGCTTTCATCATGCTCCCTAGTTGGAGGTTGAGTGTCTTCCTCCATTTTGTCACTTGGTTCCTTTTCTTCCTCAGAAGGAAAATTTTCTACCTCCTCTCCAACATTCTTCAATTATCTAGCTAACTCCTCCTCAAGGTCTGCACCAAAGGTTTCCACAATATATTTGGCACTGGCATCTTCTTCAACACTCTCAGAGGATTTTGTTTTGTGTACCACTTTGTCAATTTCTAGATGTTGGTACTCAAGGTGCTTATGATAATCAACTACTTTCTCCTCTATCTATTTTGTAGTTTCTCTTTCCCTCTCCAATTCTTCTGATATTTCCATGGTAGCTTTCATTTCTGGTGGTTCAGTTGGAGGAGCGAAGGTAGGGATATTTGCAATAATTTGTGCCAAGGTAGCCTAAACAATTAGGTTCATTAGCACTCTTGATAGCACTATAGGAATGTTTTGCATATGCTAGGAGAAGGATTTTGGAAGTGAGAGCACAAGCATTATAATTTTTGTTGTCACTAGAGGCAGTGATGTTGTCAGGGACATGGAAGCAAAGGAAAGTGGAGAGGTGGTGGGAGAGGAAGAGTCACTGGTTACAACCTATCCGATGGGTGGAGAAGAGGCAAGGTGGACCAAGATGTCCACCATAGGCAGGGAAGTAACAACCATCATTTGAGAAGTATGCGGAGGGGAAATAGTAGCGGAGGCATCAGTTGGAGATTTTGGTTGCTTAGCCTCCATTTCCTCTCCCTCGTGAAGTTGATCCTCTTGAATGGTAGGCATCTATGTGAAATTGCTTTATCTCTTATGTTTCTTGGAAGGTTCACCTTTTGAAGCCTTCCTAACATACACCTTTGGGTTGGGTTGTTGCTCCATAGCATCCTTTCTCTTCCTTGACCTGGTGGTCAGAGGAGATGTTGAAGTTTCGCCTGATGGGGCAGCAGTTGTTCCACTATTTATTTCACTTGGATTATTCTCAAGCCCCTCATAGGTCAAAGTGACCCCTTGCTATTTCAATTAGGAAATTTTTCCATCAACCCATTTTTTTTTCTAGCCTTGATGAGCTTGGTCATTATATCAAGGTCATTAACCTCTTGTTCATCCCAGTCAATCAATGGTAGTAGGAGATTGACAACTATGTTGTACCAAGGACCCATTACTGCACTTTCATCTTCTTCCATCTAATCGGGTATTGGAAATAGGTTGACCTTGTTTATGAAGTATGCGGTCATCCGCATATAGTGCCTCATCCACACTTATCATATTTGAAATTAGCCCAAAATTCCTCAACGCTATGTAGATGGCATATTCAGGTCTGACTGCATTCTTGAATTTATTGTATGGGTCCATCCGTGGTTGAGTAATATGCAGTCTCAAATGGTATTACACTAGTTCTTTCTTTAAATTATTGGCACACTAAGAGTTATGGAGTTCGTATAGGCCTTGGACAAAGGAGAGGGGCTAAGGAATCCACACATTATGCTTTTTTCTCAAAAGGGCGTGTGCATTCCATAGCTACTCAAAGAGTTCTAACAATATTATTCGGTCATTGGGATACTGGGGCAGCTTGTATGGTCTTTCTAAAAAGGCTTCAAAACGAATGTAGGTGAAATTTGGGTATTGAATGAATAGTAATGAAAAATGTTTGAGGAAGGCATTGGAACTATGGGAGACTCTCCTCTCGAAGTCACCCTAGAGCAGTCTGATGATATGACCTATGAAGTGTCATTGACCCCGCAATACTCCCTCTTAAAGTTTCTGAATTCTAGTTGAGGGTACTTATCATAAACTTTTAGCTCCCTGCCTAGTTCCTTGTTTGGAACTTTGAACAAGCCTTTGTATTGCATCCTCTTAGCCGGTGAATAGAGCAAGCATGAGGTCATGTAAAATATAGAGGTCTTCTTTACAACCACAAATTGCTCATGGAAGCAATCACTAATTATCCCCACCTAGTATAATTTGGCCTCTCCATGGAGGATCTCTTCAAAAAAGTATAACATCCACTCCTCGAAGTAAGAAGTAGTAGGAATGCCCATTACATTGCTTAGTTAGGTCACCAAATCATGGTAATTTTCATAAAATTCATTGTGGAAGAGCTCTTGGGGAACCTTTGTAGCACTTCCCCTCTTCTCTTTCAACTAGTGCTGATTTATAAGCCTTTTTCATATGAGGGGGTCTTCATCCCACATCGCCTTGCCATCATCTATGTTTGGCACTTCCATCTCTCTGAAGGTAGGGATATGGAGAGTCTTTGTTATTTCCTTGGGGGACATGTAGGCCAAAAAATTTGTCTCTATCCACTATGGTCCAGGTCTCCTCTTAGTATGCCTCTTTGCACAACATAACAAACTCAGGGGCAAGAAGAGTGGGAGGAAAGTCTGCAACTTTGGCCAACCCACTACTTCTACTTAGTCTTGAATTTTTTGTGGTAGGGTTGATTTAGACTCTCTGCTTGAATTCATCAATGTCTATATGTTTGATGCTTGTGTTAGAGACCTCCTTCCATGTTGAGGTGACTTTGGAGTTCAGGGTTCTCCTTGGAATGTATACTTCATCTAATCTTTGTTGTCCTATCCATGGGGTGCCTCGCTTGTTTTCTTTCCTTTATCTTTCTCCATGGACTCTCCTAAAGGTCTTGCACTTGATTCCATATATCCTGTGGGTAAAAGAGAGGTGAAAATTTTCTAGCATGAAAACATGGAAATGTTAGCCAAATCCTTGCAAATAGAGTTAGATTGGATAATTCAACATTCGAGAAATTTAACATATTATCCATATTGATATTATTGTTTTACAAGAGGGTGTTTTACCAAGTTGAGCCCCAGGGGTCAGACTGCCTTGGGCTGATGGCTATTTTAGAGTTGTTGTAGGAGGGATGACAATTAGGGCATGACGAACCACTTTTCCTAACTCACCCTCAGATTTGGTTGTTTTGAGGAGTCCACTAAGAGGAGTTCCTTATTTTAGCATGCGAGTCGAAGTCAATTTGGTGATTGGAGGGCATTTGGATCATTTTTTGGGTGATCAAGATAAAAGAGGAGCCTAGTTGTTAGGGACGGATTTGGTAGGATGGTATTCCAAGGGTGGAACTTTGCTAGGCAAAACTTGTGGTTTGCTTGGGCATTTTGGGCTGGAGGGAGAGGAAAGATGCTAGGCAATTTCCATTGGGAATGACAGATGCCATGCGGTGGTACGACTAAGGAAATGCGAAGGATCGGGTCCAAATGGAGGTGCAACCTTCACGTTTACTTCATTGATCACTTGAATGTTCAGGAGCTAAGGTAAAGTCGGGTCTTGGAGGCTAGGAGGATGGAGATAGTTTTCCCTATAGTTATGGCGGTGGTGGGATGGCATCCCAATGATGGTGACCTGACACGAGGGGTTTGAGGGAGGTTGAGAATTTGGTCATTCATGAAGTCAACAATGTTACATGATGGATGTAGGAGTGGGGCTTGAAGGCTAGACAACTGGGTTGTGAAAGTTTCCTGAGATGGCGAGATGCAAACAAAGTTCTGCTAGGGGAAATCTATGAGGCAGGATCTGAGACAAGTTGAGACTTTAGGATTTTCAAGCATGAGTTTTGAGGTAGTCAGCAAGTCAGGACTCGAGCACCAAAAAGTTGTGGCTAGAAAGTCGATTGGGGGTCAGAAATTTATGAATGATGCCCCAATGATGAAGTCCCATGAGCATAGAGCTGAACAGGTCAATGACTTTCCCTTCATCTTATGAAATTTTGTGAAGTTCCAGATGGCAAAAGGAAGGGGTCCTTTTGCAATGGCAGACCCGGAAGAGGCGTTCATCATTCATTAGAGTTCAACTTGTTTCTAAGGTTATGGATGGTAATGAGGGTACCCGGGCCTGTAGAGCGTGAATGCTCTGGCTGAAGAATGGCCCTGGGAGGACAAGGTTCTATGGCCACTAAGTTGGTTGATTTTGAGGGTTTTTCAAGTTTTTATCATATGGGTTTTGTGTGACATTGGTATCTTCTTAGTTCATGGGTTTTCCTCTTTTAAATTTATCCATTTTACCAGAAATCAAAGAAAAACATGAAATGGGGTGTGGACGATAAACTCACCTCAAGAATCTAATGAATAAGGAAATCAAATCGGCAGGTAAATGACTTGAATCAGTGGCAGCACTCGTTAGGCTCAACGATGGTGATTGCGGGGTAGTTTTGACTTGCTTTGAAGAAACTGATAGTTGATATGACAACACAAACTCACCTATTTATAGAAAATAGGGCATTAAATTCTTGTAAAAAATACCAAAGGTTGGTAAGTTGCAATTTGAAAACGGCTGTAGGAGCACTGGGGTTTGATGATCGAAATGTTGTCAACCGAAGGACGTTTGAGAGTTTGGAAATAAATGAATGGTGCTAGGGATATTAGGCCTTGACAGGCAGAACATTGTTAGAGAATGGCTGTTAGAAATGACAAAGAGGTGATGAAAGTATGAGCGGGGCAGCTTGGCAGGGTGGGCCTGATGGGTTGCAAGGACATTGACTTGAAAGCACTAAGGAAAACACCCGATGAGAACCCACAAAGACTTAGGACTTTGAAAATTTGAGGGGGGGAAAAATATGACCACCTTAAGATGAAATCATTGGGACTCACTGGCTACTTTGAACACCAAAAGAAGGGGACACACAAAATGAGACGAAAACAAAATGACCGAGCAAGGTGAAGGAAAGAGAGGGTCCCCATTCTTAATGAGGCATGTGTGCTTAAGGCACAACAAGATCCTATCAAGAAGGTCCTTGCTATGGATCATTGTGTAATCTTGTTCTTGGCCATGTGGTCTATTGTAAGGAATAGATTCCTTTATGTTTACCATAATATTGGTATTTGTAATCTAATTTTCTATCTTAATATAATTTCTTGTCTTCATTCATTATTGGAAACGTGTTATTTTTATATGCTTATTTATGTGTAATACATGTAATTTGTTAATTTTAAATTATGGAGGTTGTTACATTTGGTATTAAGCTTAAGGTTCAACACTAGGGCCTTGAGTTCACTTTTCTTAGTTGTGACACTTGATCACATGAACCTCCTAAAGGTGCATAGTACATGATGCATAAGTCAATGAAAGTATTCATGTAATAGAGAGTCTCTTAGGTTTTTGTCACACTTTACATGAAATGAATGACACCCATTGTTTTAGGATTCCTAGAAGTGAAAATAAAATTTCTCTTAGTGTAATACCTTTAGCAAATAGACTTCTGTCTAGGTCTTGATTGTTTAAGTGTGCACGTGTGAATTCTTGATTATTGTGCTATTTCCATGTGAATTTTTTGATATGCTTGTATACACTAGGGATTAGTGTGATTGTGGAACTTTTGCTAAAAATTTCATTAAGATTAAATCTTGCATTGCATGGAAGGAAACTTGCTTTTCATTGAAAATTTGCACAATATCATAGTAAGGGGTTAAGTGCCTTAAGCATCATAAAGATATTTATTTATTTATAAGAAAAAATCATCTATGTATGTGAAATATCATAAGAAGAAAATGAATGCATGTAGTATCACAAGGATATCAATTTCATGAAAATAAAAGAGTTAGTTAAACAAGCATATGCATGTCATGCTAAATATGCATTGAAATTCTAGGAGTTGACCCAACTTTTGCATAGTGTGCATATTAATGAAGGAACAACTTAGATGATAAGAGATATCTATTGCATGATGAGAGAAATGCATTTAAAAAGGCTCATGTGTATGAGATTATTAGAATAATGTTATTGTTGTACTTGTGTGGTATGCATGGAACCTTGTACTCATAAGGATGCACTATCACATGTATGAATGAAAGTGTTAAAATATATGTGTAATTGGCCTAGTAAATCATTTGGAAAATGACATAAGTCCCTAGATTTCTTTGATCATAGTATTTGTGTAAAAACCTATGTGGTTAATGCCTTGTAGCATTTTAAAGAGGTTATATGGGTCAAGTGTGTTTGTTATGTTTTGCATTTGAGGCCATATATGGTGTTGGCCAATCTTGCTTATTGATTCATTGCATATTAAATAAGGTCCTACCTTATGTGTAACCTTCCATTATGGACAGCAATGTTGAAATGACCCTACCCTACATAGTGGAAGTAGATAAGTTTTTAATATAGATTGTAATCATGATGGTCTTGTGTTGGTCAAGCAAAGAGCCTTTGTTATGTTGACTTTGATAATCATGTGGATATATTTGTATCAATATTGTGATAGTGACGTGATGAAACATTGTGTAAGTATCTTTTGTGGGTAGTTATTACATGATTAAATGATTAGTCATCCCCTATAAAAGTTGACGTGCTTTTGCTTGGAAATTACAAAACCATTGCATGAATTTGTCTTTTGAACATGTAATTAAAGTGAGCATATTAAAAAATTCTTTGAGATTATAGAAATCCAAGTGAATGTAATGTATTGAGTGAATCTAACTTTCACATATAATGTGAGAATTTCTCTTTCATATGTCTCCTTGCATTGCATCAAAATGAAAATATTTGAGTATAGAAAAGTGCATGGAAGCTTGTATTGATATTTGAATTATTGCATGGACATGCAACTAAAAATGATTTGATTTATGAATTTTTTTGGGTATGTTCTCTAATGCACCTTGGATGAAAGGTGTCATGTAGCCATTTACTCCCTCTATGTGACTAGTGTTAGTCACCTAGTTATGTGAAGTGTTCTAGTTTGATGATTAATTTTATAATTTGTTATTTCTAGATTTTGATTGTGTTTAATTTTTTTCATCAACGTTTCAGATCACACTCAATGATCCATCATCAAGATGATAGAGAGAAAAAGGAGATGAAAGGTGAGGAAATCTCATAGCATTAAAATCTAGAAATAACAAATTATAAGCATTATGGATTGTGGAAATATCATACCATTAATTTTGATTTATTGATGAAAATATTTCTTGTTTTATAAGGACCAACATTTGTATCTTGGGGGGTTTTCTTATGATCGGTTTAGTCACCAAATATTTAATGATCAATATCACAACCCTTGGTTGTACTTGTTTTATTGTTGAAAGTGTCAACATTTTATGACTTAGTGTTGAATTTAATGATTCTTCTATCTTTTGAGTTTTATTTAGAATCTCCTAGTGACTATTCCAAATGTTTAAAATTGTCGGTTCTATGTTGTGTTAAGTGTTGTAACCTATCGAGTTCACCATGAACAATGATAGAATGTTTGAGGGAGTAGATTGCAAAGAACATACCAATCTGATATTAATATCATGATTGAATTTTTTCTTACAACTTTGTGATGAGTGGCATATATGTTTCTACGTAGGCTGAATGATATAATATGCATTGTGTGAAAAACCATGAGAATTCTTAAATTTATTTATGTATTCTTTCCATTCATGCAAGATGTGCTAAATTAAGGAAAAATTGTCTTCTCTAAGAGTGTATATGCTAGTATGCTTGGGTATGAGTGTGATTTTAATTTCTGGGACATGTGCTGAATGTGGAATAATAGAGAAGGACAATCCTATTTTTGAGATCTTTTCTAATTAATTTCAAGTGCTTTGTCTAAAGTCTAGATCATTGAAAAATATGATTAGCCTAGAAAAAAATATTTAATATAATTCTCTACCACATCCTGTAAATAGACATTGCTACATTATATATGTATATACGCATGTAGATGTTACAGACATGGAGAAAAATCTCCCCTACCCAAAAATATTTTGAGGTAGCTAGGAACTTCTTGCAGGGTTGGTAGATCTTTAGGTAGGAAGAACTCCATCTAAATTTCATGGTTGGGTGGAAAAGTATCCAAATCATGTTTTCATCTTTTGACTAGCCACGTGTAGATTGATGGTAGTCAAAGACTTCATAGATTTTGTTTACATATTATTGATTGTTAATTACTTGTATTAAACACCATCATTGGTATAAGTGTTGTGATTTTGTTATACACTTGCACATATGAAGTGGTAATGTGTCTTTAGTTATTTCTTACCTTGTGATTTTATCTACTAAATCGATTATTGCTTACCTTTGGCACATGAACATTCATGTTCTTGGATTACAAATGAGTCTCTATGTGAGAAATTTTTTACAAAGACAACATACATTTGATAATTTGAGAATATGTGTAGATGATCTATAGAAACACGAGTATCACTTGTGAAAGAAGGTATGTGAATGAATTTTATATATTTCTACATACATATGATCAAGGTGTGATCTAGTTTAAAACTATTCATATTTTAGAGTACTAGAATTTTTCTTTGCAATATTTAACTTTTCCATGAGATATTGACATTCAAATGAGCTATAAATAGCACAAGTGTGTATAAGGAAAGACATGAAAATTGAAAAGGAATCATGAACAACCTTACCAAATTATTGAACTACAAGGTTAGGACCTACACATAGGTATACATGTGCTTGAATACGAATTTGAAGTTACAAAATTATGTAAAGCTATTTTTATTGAAATTATTAAGTCTTAATTGGATAAGAAGAAACATTTTGAAGAATTCCTAAATTTTATTTTGATCATGGGTACTAGCATGGACTAAAGTGTAGTGTTGTTTTCATGAGTGCCACAGAAAGATCAACACCATCACGAGGGAGAGAACATTGTTGGAGAGAGGTAACCTAGCTTTGTAAAATTGAAGGGTAGTAATGGAATACACACACTCACTTAGAAATAGTTGCATGATTATTTTTTCAAATGAGTGTGCTTGTCTTATCTTTATTATGCTTGCATTATCCTAAGTGTTTGCAAAAATGAAGAATGGATTGCATTAGCATTAAATAGACTATTAATTATGAGAGGTATGAAACATGGTAGTTGTAAGGTGGAAAGTTAGACTTGAATGATGCATCGGGACAATGCATTGTTTAAGGGGGGAAGGATGTCACATATGGGTGTGGCCACAATAGTGGTTTACACTTTCTGGGAGATCCTATTTTTGCTAAAATCACATATTTTTAGAAAATATAATGATTTAAGAATTGAAAAGTTCCATTTAAAGGATTCTAATTGAGTAGTGTTTGATCAAACCACCTTAGATCAAGCCCCCTTGGATAGAACCCCACTAGTTTTAAACCATACCTATAACAGAGTCTCCTTTACACCTATCAGAATGTTGATAAAAAACCACTTTTGATTTACCTTTTGGGGGATCAAATGAATTCATTTTTTTTTAAGTATGTAATCCTCATTATAAGCTTCCAAAAAAGTATAATTTTAATTGAATTAAATTTTATTATTATATTTATTTTTTATTTCTTTTGAATGTAGGTTTTTCAACTAAAATCAAGCTCTTTGTTTTGCGCATGTGAAAAAATAGAAGATTATCAAAAAAAAAAATTGAAAAATATGAGTGCACCAGATATTTGAGTTCTTGATCCAACAAAAAAATTAAATTGAATTTGATACATACAAAAAAGGTTAAGCATTATACGGTCACACTATGTATAAATTGTAATTGGTTTGACTTTGAAACTTGATTTAAAAAAAAATCAATTAAAAACTATCTAACCAAGTGGAAGCACTAGATATCAGAGTTAAAAATCTAAATTCGAAAGAATTATAATTTTATCTTTCATGGAAAAAAGGTTATGCGTTATACGGTGAGCGTCACTTTTAAAAATGTTGTTTTTGAAAAACTAGTTTTCAAGGGAGATGGAAAAAGAAGTGCAATCTAACTCCAAAAAATTTGAAAAAAATATATTTAGAATCTTCAGAAAAAATGTCATGAAACTCTAGTTTGCATCATTTTAAATTCCTCACGGTTTAGCCGCTATAGGTGCCTGAAAGTGAAGATTTAGTTAAAAAAATTATTTCAGTGTCCAGATTGGCCAAAAATTGTAAACCACTATTGTGGGATCACCCATCTCTTTTTTTTTTATTTATTTATTCAAGGGGTAAATGCTTTTGACCAGAGCTATGAACTGGATATAACCATTCAACAATACCACCCAAACGAGGTTTGAACCTTGGTGGCAAGAACAACAATGCCACCTATAAACCATCACACTATGCCAATACTGACATCACCCATCTCTTATTCTTGCAAATTTCAGCCATTAAATTGATTAAATTATAAATTAATAAGGAGAATAAAATAATAAGGTGAATACATGTTGATGAGTGAAAAGAAAATAAAAGTAAAAGAAACTTAAATTGTATACTATCTATATATATTTTTAAATAAAAGGTGGTAAGCCGACTATATGTATTTATAAAATAGTACGAAAGATTACAATGTCATAGTTCTAGAGAGGAGATATGATTTTATTTTGAGTTCATCATATATATTGTGCATATTTATATCCATATATGCAATATTTACAAACTTTCAACTTGCAAAATATCACTAGCTACAACTCCTATATACACAGTTACTACAAAATGTCAACTTTACATACTACAAAACACAATTGACAATATACTTGTATTTTGTAGCCTATATACAAAATCAAGTTTCAAAACATTTGTTTTTTTAGGCATTGCCTATAGATGAGCTTTCCACCTTTTCTCCCTTTTGCATTGACTGATGTGTTGGTAGAGATGACTGAGATTTAGCTGTAATGTTCATATCTAGAATATGTGGAATTTGTTTTACCTATTGCACATTCAAATTACTTGGCTCAACTTGTGATTCTGCAAATGTCACCACCTCCTTCTGTCTTGCATTTTTTTTCCTGATGTTCTCTGCTTGATGACAATGGTGTGTGAGGTTTACATTCTCCTTGCATTGGTGGTGATTCCAAGCTACTTCAACAACTTAAATTCATGCCAAACTAGGTTTGCATTCTACTTATTATACTTAAAAAGTACTGTAATCATATTGGATTAGATACAATATGAGATATTCACACAGAATATATGCACAACAACAAAAAATTGATTAGACCAAAAGTGATGATCTGGCTATTGGAGTAAATTGAAATTGATATTCTTTTGTAGTAATAAGACATGTGCTTTAAATAAAATACATCTGGCATTGCCCTTGTTTAAAATTTAAGCCTATATGATACCAACTTTAGTATGTTGCCAAAATTCTTGTGATGATTTAAAACATTCGTTGATGTTAATAAGAAAAATATTTAAAAAATATTTAATATAAAATCCTTGCATGCCTTTAGGAGTTTCTTAATATGACTAGAATACTCAAACAAAATGTGTGTCACTTTACCTCCACCTTGCTAGATGCTAGAAATTTCACTTTCAATAGAATTTTTTAAATCTTAATCATAGTCTTGCCAATTGCTTCCATAAAACTATTCATTTTGAATTTGATCACACCCAACATTTGCAAATTTATCTACCAACATGTTTCCCTCCCTATATGTATGCTTTATTTCCATTAGCTTGAACTTTTCGAGCAATCTCCATACCTGTTGCATCACATATCTGATTTTCCAAGAAAAAGATTTTTTTTCTTTGCATGCATTTACAATGATTAATGAATCACCTTCAATTTTCAGATCTTTAAGTTTCATAACATATGCTAACTATAAACTATGAAGTAATGCTTGAGCTTCCGAAACATTATTTATCCCTTTCAGAAGTTTTATTGACTTAACAGAAAGTAGGAGCCCTCTGTGATCTCTTATTACAATCCCTGCCCCTAAAATACCTAGATTCCCATGTGAAGCTCCATCAAAATTTAACTTGAAATACCCTTCTGTAGGTGGAACCCAAGATATTTTTCTTCTATCTAATTTACATGATGGGTTTTGGTGCAAAATTCCTTTGATTGAGAGAACAATCTTATCCCACCTTTGCATTACATTTGATTCCCAATCCATGGACAAATACCCAATATTTTTGATCTTTATAACATGCGCATTTGTTATCTCTACTATTGAAGATTCTAGTTTCTCTAATATTTGATCTACCTTCGTTTTTTCATTCCCAAAAATATTTTTGTTTTGTTCCCACCAAATGGTCCACAAAACTACTGATGGAATCACTCTCCAAATTCAAGAAAACAATGCATATTTATACAAGACCGACCAACTTGAAAATAAGTCCCACAATTTTTTTGGTAATGGAGCATACCAACTTAATTTATTTTTAATAAAGGACCAATAGTGAAATGCAAAAGGACAATGAATAAATAAATGATTTTCCTCTTCCATCTCATTTTCACATAAGACACACTTAAATTATGTTGCTATCCCAAGTTTGGAAAACCTATCACTTGTCAAGATTCTTCTCTTTATAGCCAGCCATGAGAAACAACCAACCTTTGGAAGCATTGAGGAATCCCAAAAAAATGACAAAGCTCTTTGTGGCTTGATACATTCCCCTTGACTCATTATTGCTTTATAGCCCATTTTCACTATATAATTTTCAGTTTTTGAAGGAGCCCATATTAGTCTATCCTCCCCTCCTAATACATAGGCATTCCTCTCACCTAATATGCTAAAAAATTCCTTTTTCTGACCCTCTAGACAGTCCATAATAGAGACATTTTTCCACTTAAATTTCTGAGTGCAATCATCTATGCTATCAAAGTAATCACTAACTTTCCCCCACCAATTTGAACTAAGGAGATTTTGGATAATATGCAGATTAGGAGCTGCCTTTTAAGGTGCTTTCCCACCCCATGAATCTTCCTAGAACTTTTCTTCTAAATCATCATGAACTTACCAAGTAAGATATGGGATGATTACCTTTCTACAGGTGATCAGGATGTTCCACATTGTAGAACCTAAAGGCAGATTTGATACTATAAAAATTCTCTTTGGGTCCATATTATCTAGGTTCTTAGCTTGCATGACTTTACTCCATTTTGATTGTGACTTAGCATACATGTACCAAACTAATTTTTCTCCTAATTCCAGATTTCTAGCTGATAAATTGTGTATCTGAACACCCCCTTTTAGTTTTTCTTCACAAAGATTTTCTAATGAGATAAGAGAAATCTTATTTTTGTTATCAATGTTTCACTTCCATAAAAAAATCTCTGATTAGTTTTTCAATTAACAAAATCACATAGTTTGGAGCTTTTAGCACTGCCATATAGTAATTTGGATTGTCAAAAAGGACTGATTTTATCAATAATATACCTCCTAATAGTGACAACCACCTGCCCTTCCATGATTCCACCCTCTTTTGAATACTTTGGATGATCTTATCGTAATAAGAATTTTTTTTTGCCCCAATAAAAAATGGAATCCCAAGATACTTACATGGTAATTTAGTTAATTGAAACCCAATAATTTTAATAATTTTTTTTGTAATCTTGGTTTGATATGAAAGGTATAAATCTTAGACTTTTATGCATTTATTTGCTAACCTGAAGCGAAAGAATATTTTTGCAAAATAGACTTAATGTGTTTGGCCTCTTGAATGTGAGCTACACCAAATAATAATGCATCATCCAAAAACAAAGAATGCGTTATTGGTAGTTCAGTAGATGTTATTGTAATACCATTCCATAAGAAAGAATTAAATAAATAGAAGAGACAAAATATTAAATAATGAATGCATTTTTTTCAATAAAAAGGAAATTGATTATATTTTTAATTCAAGCTTTCTTCTTTAAAATGAAAGAAATAGGAGTCGCTAAATTGGATAGATGGAATTAATAAAGAAAATTAATGTGTAATGGGGCTTTAAGTCATGATGGGAAGCTTGAGTGGAGGAGGTGGGCAAGTGCTTGTTTGCATTTAAATTTCATGTATGCATTACTCTGCATGAAAGTGTCAATTAATGTATTAAAGAATTTTAATCAAGCAAGAGGAGTTGGAGGGGGGCACACCATGTTAGAAAGAGGGAAGTGGATTGATGGAGAAATCAATCTTTCTTAGCCATATTTCAGATATCTTCTTATTCATATTGCATTATCTAACCAATGAGCGATGGTAGATCATTTGGGAGGGAGAAACAAGGTCTTGCCACAAATAGATTAGGTTGAGAATGATGAGTCAATAGGCATGGAGAGCACATGAAGGCTCAAATTATATAGATTTCCAAGGCCTGAAATGGATGATAGGCCTCAAAGAAAGGTCCATGATTGATTTATTGTAGTGTTGGATTATGGTAGTGGATGGGCTAAATATTATCAACAACAAAATAAAGTAAGAAATTCAATTGTTGTTACTTTTATCTACATAAATATTTCTGTATGGATATAGATTTGGTGCAAGATTAGGTGTATTTTATTGTCTTTTCTTCCATAATTGTATCGACCTATAGATGATAGTATCTTCTTTATGATTTGACAAATAGTGAACACAATAACCCATCTTATTGCTTAAATGCATTCTTTGATTGTGTTTGTCTTTGTACATGTGGAGAGTTGTGTGATTAGTAGTAATTGAAATGATAGTGAAAATTTCATAGTTTGTGCAGTATTTAAACATAAAATGTCTATTCCTTCTCGAAAGGTTAGTCCTTGTTTCTCCATTAAGACACATCCTGATTTTAATGCATGCCAAGAATTAGTGCACCATATTAGGGTGGAAATGCACTAGACATCAATGTTCTCTCCCTTGAAGTGGTCGAAGGAGTTGAATGTCAGAAGGATCCTATAAGGAAGTTCCTTGTTATGGATCATTATGTAATCTTGTTCTTGACCATGTGGTCTATTGTAAGGAATACATTCCTTTATGTTTTCCATAATATTGGCATTTTTACTCTAATTTTCTATCTTAATATAATTTCTTGTCTTCATTCATGACATGTGTTATTTTTATATGCTTATTTATGTGTGATACATGCAATTTCTTAATTTTAAGTTATAGAGGTTGTTACAAAAATGAAATAATCTAATAATTAATAGATTGAAATAGTAAATTGTAGGCAGATATGGGAAGTGTAGAGGACTATGTATGTGTCTTAAAAAGTTGTTGGTATGAATATAGGGACAAAATCTCCCTAGCGCATATGGATCCTTGTACACCTTTCTAGCTCTATTTTTGAGGTCCTTTCATGACAAATCTAAGTGTTTGATTCCTAGTTGTAAAGTTTTCAGAACATAGTTAGATAATTCTATAGGTGACTTTCCGTGAGTTGACAAGATGTAGGGATTCAATTGCAACAATGAAAATTTCCTTCAAGCTTCCTTCAATCCTATTCAAACTAGATATACACATTCACAAAGAGAAGAGATGTTGTGCCATGTAGGGGCTTTCATTAGTCAAACCCTATGTTATTTTTTCCACCTACAGAATCGCAATGCCAATGATAAAAAAAATAAATGATATGAAGGAATGATTAAATCACAAAGTGTTGCAAATCACCACCTTTCAATGGCTTCCTTGAAGGATTAAAGTCATACACATCACTTCAAGGTTTTGGATCTTTCTTGCTTGAATGCTTGAATTGCTTGGAGACCTACAACAAGGGTTAGCCTTCATAAACAATAATAATATAAACACATATGAACTCACATAAGATTCGACATGATGTTAGTATCCTGAATTGCTAGAATAAAGCTTTGAAATGTTTCTCTTGACTTGCTTGATAGTGCTTTTGATCATAAGTTTTCCAATAGTTTTCTTGTTAGATTTTAAATGATGCAATAAGTAGGTATTTATAGGTATTCATTCAATTTTGCACAAATTATATCCTAATAGCCAACATTTGCAATTTAAATTTTGAAAGTTAAAATGCTAACACTGACATATCCAAAATTTCTCCCCAAAAAAATAGGGGATCCATACACCCTAGGATGAATGGGTCTTGGCCCTATTTTCTAGGACATTAAGTGTCAGGGGAAAATATTAATTAGATGCATTTGTTCAACACTTTCAATTTCTCAAAAAGTGGTAAAAAAGGTCTATAAATTGCATAATTTAGGGGGAGCAAAACATAGTGTGAAATTTTCAAGGGTGAAAATTTACAATGCTACAATGATAGGCATAGTTTTCTAGTGTTTCCCCACTATCATGACTTGCAGAATGGATTTCTTGCTACAATATTTAGTAATTTATTTTAATTTTATTAGTAAGTCATTTTGTGTTGCCATTTGTGCATTTTTTTAGTATCCTTCTTGATATGAGAAAAATCCATTCTGCTCTCTTTCTCTTCCTTGTTCTTTCTCAATTATTTTCCTAGCCTATTCTAGGATTTGGTCATGTTGTTTCTTAGTGGGGTGGAAATCTTCTTTCCCTTCTGAGCTCTCTTCTTCTACTGGTACTATTTCTTGTCTCCCAATATTTGTACCTATCTTGTGACTATTGCTACCTTACCCTTTTCTATTTTTCTAGGGTCTGTGGGGTACTCATCTCCAATTCTACTTTCTTTGTGGTGTATCTTTCATCCTTTCTTTCCTTTTGACATCATCTTGTTTCTTCTATTAGATTCTTGGGTACCTTATGGAAAAGTCTTGCTCCTTTTCTTATATTAGAGTGTTGTGGTTCATTAGATTGAGTTTGTGGTGATGTGATTTTATAATACTGGCATGCCTTTTCATAATTAAATGCATTATGATATTCTTGGCCACACAATCCACATTTTTTTTTCCTTTCCCTCAACATTTGGCTGTAAAATGTCTCAATTTTCCACAATTAAAACATGTAGCATCTACTATTCATCCTCTTCCTCAGCCTCAACCTCTTCCTCCATTAAATGAACCAATGTTATTGTATTACTTCAAATTTTGGTTATTATTTGAATTTACTTGGTTTTTTTTTAGTATTTAATGATTCCATTGTGTGCTGGTCATTATTGCTACTGTGGTGGGGTCTTCTCTTAACCAAAATAACTATGAAAGGTACTCTTCAATATCATGGTCATCCCACTCTCCACACATTCCATAGTAGATTTAATTTAATTTCTTAGGTATTGTCCAGAGGTCTATGAGTAGAACATTGGCTTTCTTATCCCCTAGTTTTTTACTACATTCTTTTCTAACATGGCCTTCTCTTCCACAATAAGTGCACCTTATGTTGGGTCTAGGTGTATACATGTCTCTTTTGACCATTATGTCCTATTGGAGCCAAAGCTTCTCCATTTCTCCATTTTCTCTTTCCTTGTCCTATTTGTGTCATGGTTGGTTTTCACACCAGTAGGCCAATGTAACCAATTCCAGATATGTATTGAATTGTCTTCCATCAAGTGCTACTCTTATTTTGGCTAGGAATCTGAAAATAAAATACTCTATCTTTTTTTTAATAGCTTAGAGGTTCTTCCAAGTGTCTAAAACCCTCTTTGAATCTATTGTCAAAGTCTTACATTGATTCATCTTTGTGCTGCATTAGTTCTCGAAGTTTACTTACTCCTTCTATATGTAACTCCACTGTGGAAAAATTTGCTAGGAAATATTGCTTAATTGTATCCCAACACTTATTGTGGTTTGGATAGATTTTTTGGTACCTTTGTAAGGTTTCTCCATGAACTAATCCTATAAAGTCAAATAGTTTGATGTCATTTCTAGTTAGGTTTTGTATCTGACATAAAGATTTTAAGATGATTGTATCCTACCAAAACATGGGTAATTTCATTGTGGTATTCATGACTAGTTCTTCTAAACTACTATCTGTGTATCCTATATCAAATTCTTTTTCACTTGATGTATTTGTATTATTTTCTTCTTCTATGATTTGTTATCTTAAAATTTTCTCTACTTCTATTGAAATTATCCTTTCTTTTATTGACATTAGGGGTGAATCTTGGTCCAGGGTTTGCATATGTTCAAAGTTCCTTTTCATTCTTAAAGGTATGTATTTATTCGTTAGTGTCATTTGGTTAATTTATTATGTCGCTTTGTTAGGGGGTGTTAAATTTATATAATTCTCTTTACTTGTTACCACATTTTCACTCCTTCCTTTTAATATGCTTCTCGTTACTAATTCATTCAATTAATTGTCATTAAATGACATGTTCCAAATTTTTTATACCAAAGTCTCTAATGGTTCCCATTCATTGTTTACTTCGGTGTTTATCCCTTTTAGATGCACCACTGATTTCTTATTTCTTGAAGGCGTGATGATTCTTATTACCTCTTGTTCAATTTCTTTTTTGAACTTCCCATTGTTTTCAATTCCTTCTTCCATGTTTTGAATGATTTGATTTGTGTTGTTTATATTAGAACCTAAATGAAAAATCTCTTATCTATCCTTCTTGGAAACATCATCTATGGAACACTCTTCTTATTCTCTTTGAGTAGTGCCCACATTGGAATGCTCACTCTCTTTGGCTAGGTTTTCTTCAACAATCTTCCTTTATCCCTTTTCCCTACCTCTTCCATTCATTTGTGGTATTTTTCCTATCTTTGTTGAATCTTCTTTAGCCTCCTTTATTATGCATTCATATCCATCCATAACTTAATTATTTCAAGTATCTCTCTTTTTATTTTGTTCTCTCCCATTCTTGTATGTTTTCTTGGTTTGGACTTCCATTCTTCTTTCCATATGTGTATCAAATATTTAACAGTTGCATATTTTTAGGGATATGTTCATATCCCTTACCCCTTTCCATTTGTTATCCCCTAATGGCCTACCCCATCTCACAGAGGTGGCCCTTAGGGTCTAAAAAAAATTCTTCCAACTTCTTTCCCTTTTATGCTTATACTTTCTTATTGTTTTGTCTAGGTTCCCAACAATAGAACTAATGTTGGAAAGAAGGATGGGGAAGTAAGTCCAAAGATCTATATTTATTCAAGGGGTAAATTCTTTTGAACCAAAGATATGAACTGGAATACAATCACTCAACAATATCACCCCAATGGGGTTTGAACGTTGGTGGAAAGAACAACAATTCCACCTTTAAACCATCACACCATGCCAATATCAATAACTTGGGATATTCTATGCAATTAGTTTATACCCAGGAGGATACAATAAGAGAAACAAGCATTTGAGGTAGGATTCTAGAAGGAATACTTAACACACATCATATTAACAAAAAAAGAAAAATTCATACACTCATTGCACACATAAATGTAATCCTTATAAATCTTTTTTATATTATATCATAATCATATACAAGGAGTAGGTATCAGTCTCTACTTATATTATATTTCTCTATACATCTCTATATCTCTTCGACATATTGTTTACATTGCATATATACATACATTCCATTGAAGGGACATGACTCCTTATTAGTTAATAGATTTATCACCTAACTATATATTCTTATGCCAAAAAAGGTGATAAATGTAGCTACAGTTGAATTGATAATAGTACAAT
Organism: Sequoia sempervirens; assembly: GCA_007258455.2. NCBI lineage: Eukaryota > Viridiplantae > Streptophyta > Pinopsida > Cupressales > Cupressaceae > Sequoia > Sequoia sempervirens. The sequence continues at coordinate 61,704,182 of VDFB02000013.1, read as the reverse complement.
TTCCAAATTGATTCTTTGCTTGTTTTAAAAGGTGGCAGCTACCTTTATAAGATATTCAATGAATGATTTTTTTTACTAATGTTGATTTTTACCAGAAAGAAAATAAAGGGGATTTTAACTAAAAAACTTCAAAGGTATCTATCAACTTCATATAGTAAGAAATGAAACTTCTTAAGAAAAGATGACTAAACCAATATCATTGCAAAATTCTTATTCACAGATAATAACACTACAACAATATAACAAAATATATCATCTATCATCCAAATAATAGATAACACACTAGAAAATATTTAGTCTAAACAAAATGAATCCATACACCATAATTCAAAGATTACACATGCATAAACTTCACCAATGTCTTCTATATCAGAATAACAAATAATAGTCAAAATAACAAAGTTTGTTCCAATGAGTAAATCAAAGTTTTCCCAAAAGATCCAAATCACATTAGTCAAACCAACATTTAAACATAGAAAATGTCTTTGGTAATGGTTTTTTGAAAGTAATTGTATCGAAAATTAAAAAAATCCTTTAACTTAAAAGAGCCAACTTAAAAGAAAGTATTTGAAATACTAAAAATAAATTATGCATTGGTCCCACCCGCTTCAACCTCTTCAGCTTCTGATTCCTTGTCCTCTTCTTGTTGTAACATCTTTTCCTACACTTTCATTCTAGACTTGTATTCCCTATACCTAGTAATAATTGCGAAAGTCTCTCTACTGCCTAGTGTTAGTGTGATCTGAAGCCCAATTCTCCATTTTCTGAGGGCAACCTTAGATTCATTTAGAATGTTAGACCTTCTTTCTACTTCAGTTTTAAATTTTTTAAGATAGAGCTCCAACCTCCCAAGTTTAGAGACAAATTCTTTAGTCATTGTAGTAGGATATGTTATTTCCCTATTGAATACTTCTTTGATTTTAGAGAAAAATTCCTTTCTATCTAGAATCTTCTCATCAACTCATCAGTTATCCTCACCTGTAGATCATGAAATTTTACTTTGATTTCTCCTAGCATATCTAGATACTTTTCTAGTGCTTCAGTAATTTCTTTTACCAAATTATCATATATGCTTAATTTCCATTCAAGTGAGTCAGGCCATGAAGGGTCTAACTCCTTTGGATCACTAACAATCTATTCATTGATTAACTTCAATTGATCCATAGAAATTAATTCTTTCATTTCTTCTGAAAATAGATAAAGACTAGTCTGATCTTTCCTAATCTAATGTAGCTCCACTATTAATCCTTTTCTTTTATCAACAATATAAGTATAGGAAATCACATATTTACTAATGAAAAATATAGTTTCTTGAGAAAATTCTTCAATCCACTCATTGGCAGCCTTGAAGTAACTTAGGTTCTTTCTAATCAACTGCATTGCAAACTCATCAATGAATCTCTCTTGAGAACTAGAGGCTTCAACAAACAAAAAGGGAGAAACTATAGAAGAGATAAAGTTTTTGAAATCCAAAACTTGAGATTGCAATTTTACCTTTTCCTTCCTCTCTTCTTTTCCCGCTTGCCTAAGGCATTGACTGAATAACTGGCATGATATACTTCACCCTCAAGTGTCTGGGGACTCATGTCAACATGTATAATTTTATAATCAACTGTGATTATCTTATCATCATCCAAATCTTTTAAAGGTTTTGAAATCTCTAGTATCTGATTACCAGAGATAGAATCATCTAGTATTCTTGACATTTTTTGAGGTTTCTTTGGCCTTGAAGAAGATTGGAGTAATTTTTCCAGCATGTCTACTCTAATAGACGTTGTGGGAGTGTATTTTCTCTTCTTTTCTACTACCTTCTTCAACCATACTGGAGAGTTTTCTATCTAAATAGAACCTTTATCACTTTGAACAATTTCCCTAGAATCACTAGGAATAATTGATATATTTTCTATAGGAGGAGAAGGTACTTCAGACAAGGGTAGGAAATTATTATCTTCAACAATCTGCCTAAAAATGTTATCTAAATCTTTTGGTGAAGGTTTTGTTTGGATAGTTTTCTTTTTAGGAGTAGGGGTAGATGGGATGTCTTGTTCACATACTGACTTCAACTTGGTTGATTCTTCAGGTTTTTCACCATCACTCCCACATTGTGAATTTTCACTAGAAGACCTAGTAGCTATTCTTGCTGATGATGTACTTCCTATGACTACCTGGCTAGATCCTTGTTCATTTTTCTGAGATTATTTTGGTTCATGAATGGAATTAGCAGCCTTATGCCATTTTCCCTCTAATCAATCTTGAGTCCTTTTGAATATTGGCACAACCCATGCAATCATATACAAAACTTCATCTTTGCCCTAGTCAACCCTAGGATGAGATTTTTTAGGAAAATTCTCATTTTTAGGATCAAGAACCATCAAATCTTCAGTCACATTTTTAGGAATTTGGAAGGAAAGACCAAAAGTTTGTATCTACTCAGGGTTAACCTCATATTATCTCTCATGAACACTTCATTTTCATCAATACCATCCTTCTAGAAATATTCAATTGAAGGTTGATGCTGGTATGAGCTTGAAGCGTGCAGGTTTTGTTTTACAAAGCCCTTACTATCAAAATTGGTTCTCACAAACAAGCACTAGAGATTGTATTCCTTAGGAATCTTTTCAACACCTTTAGCCATTTGATTGTTTTTGCATGTGAAGGAAGGAGTAAATAATGGGAAGGCATACCCCCATTTTCCCATATTCATGTATTTTATATTCACTATGGCCATTTGTCTACAAACCTCCAAAAATACCAACAAACCTTCAGGATACTTGGGAAATTTTAGTGGGTCCTTTTCATAACCTCCTATACTCACATAAGAAAATCTATCAAACTGGATATTAAAACTTCCAAACTTCAACACCAAAGATTTTGACTCAGGGGAAAAATGCATTTTAGGGTTTCCATCTAGTTTCCTCACAACTTCCATTAAAAACACATCATTAACAAGACAATATTCTCCAATTCCAACCTACTTGGTAAACTTTGGATAAAATTTATATATGGGCATGCAAAAAGTCAGTGACACCTATGGTTTCAACCCTGGCCAGAAATATTTCTGACTGGCAATGATATATATCAAGCAAGAACACATATGGAAAGTGGAAGTCTTTTGAAAATTGATTAATTGTTCATGTAGATGGAAGAAAATTTCTTAGCCCAATCGATAAATGCATCATCATCACAAATAACCAAAATAAATTGACACATCCATTCTTCAAATAATTCAATTTGTGCATTCCCAACAGTATGGTGAAGTAAAGCAATGGCATCAACAATTTCCACTTTAAAATGTACCCTTTTAATTAAGTTTACTGGGTAACTGGGACTTACCTCTTTTCTATGACTTTAACCACCATTTGGCCATATAATTTTTACACCAGGCTTCATTAACCCTAAAAAATTCGTTAGCTGCTACAATAGACATCTCTTTAACAGGTGCCTTCTCTAGAATTCTCAATGCCTGAGAAATTACTTCAAGGGAAATTTTAGCAACAATGGTCCTATTTGTAGCCTTGATTTCTTGAGTTTCAGGAATGTACCTTCTTGCACATGCAAAAATTAGGTCTACACTCAACACAACTTTTGGAAAACCCTCAATGTGAGCTAATCCTCTTTTGAGCACCTTTGCATCTACAATAGACCTTTCTTTACTCTCCAAATGTGCCCAAAATTCTTCCAATTTAAAAATTCCTAGCTCTGTATCTCTCACACTAAGCCAACGATTTTCAATTTCAGACTACATGAGCTCACCATGCTTAAGGAAACACTTGAATTCCTAAAGAAATAATAGCAACAAGTAGAAGTACAGTTGAATCTTTAACAAATAATTTCTCACCACCTTATTAAATGTAAGAATGGTGTCTCAAAACCTATGTAACAATCAACAAACTCTTTTTTCACGGTGAACTGAAACTTAACAATCTAAAGTCGGGAGTCATGAAGTTTTGAGAACCTACGACTCACCGATTGCACACTTGACTTTACAAAGGATAATGAGTCTGGCCATCAGAAAGTTAAGAAAAATACAAACCTGACAACACAGACAACAAACAAGGAATTCCAAAGAACTAAGTTTCAAAACTTGGAGAACATGCGACAAAGAGTTAGAAACTTGGAGAAAACCATGACAAAGAGATAAAATGAATATGAAGGCCTTTAACCTAAGCGAGAAACGTGAACAAGGGGACATAAATTAAAACATGATACATATTATATTTATAACACTCCTAGATATATCGAGTTTTGTTTCCTACTATTGCAGACCTTTTGCAATAGCCCGAGGTAGCTTTTAGCCCTATCCCTGACTTTCTAACAGTAAGAGTGTAGATTATGTAGATCTCTTGGTACATGATTAAAGGAACTATTGCATTGAATAGTGCATGCATCCAATTGAAATAGAGGGCCTACACAAACACATTTAGTGAGAGCCATAACTCCTTGCATCATCTTACACCCTCCATTGGAGAATTTTTTTTGCACAACCACATCATTCAATTTTCTCATTGATAATATGTTTTATGAAAAACTATGGACAATAAAACCATTAGAAAATTTCCATGAAAAATAATATTTAGGTGAGTCATCTCTAAGGTACACCTTCCTACCATCATATTATTCATACTTATAGAACCACTCTTGATGGGAGATCACATGGAAGGAAGTACCGGAGTCCCCAAAACCTTCGAATGCATGTATTATCAATGTTGCAACAAACACATCTATGTCATCTTGAGAGGTCTTCTTGAACTCATCATCATAATAATTTTCTTCTTCTTCTCTTTTAAATATCTATCGTAATGCTTAGGAAATCCTTAATTCCAACACTTAATCTTAGAATTTCTAGGAGATTTAGATCTCTCATGGGATTTGGATCTTTTCTCTTTTATTTTCCTTATTTCCTTTCTCTTTGTGTTGTCCAAAAAATTATAGGGCTTCATTAGTCGATCCAAAAGTTTTTTCTACATCTCCTATCAAAGTAATGATGCAAGTACCTCATCCATATTGATCTTAGAGGTAATGCTCTCAATGATTCACAATTTCATTTGATGATTTTGACAAAGAATAGAGAAGTTTAATGCAACAATCCCCCTCCATTTTCACTCCAACAAATTGCAACTAGGTCATAATCATATTGAACACATCTATTTTATTAGTTATAGAACCACCATCCTTCACCCTAAGGGTATACAAATTCTTAGAAAACAAATATTTCTTAATAAATTTCTGACAACTTCTTTCAAAGGGATACTGCAATGTCTTCTTCATGTACATTTAACAATATTTAATATAGTAAATAGAGTCGAATGAGACACTTAAATTTTTTCTATCCAATATGTCCTATTCTTCTTATTTCATTGCAACAATTTTGGATCTAGAACAACCCATATACATTTATCTACAAGCATATATCCTATATTGTTTTTTCACAACTCAAAGTTAGTGCCTATGAATTTATCCTTCTCTATCCTTGATGCAATTTTAATTTTTTTTATAAGATTTCCTTTTGCACAAGTTCCCACTTAATTCAAGATTAATTAAAATAATCGTTAACTCTTAAAGTTTGCACCCTTATCAAGTTGTAGAACTTGATACTTCAGAGAAATATGGGATCATTTCAAAGGTTGTGGGTTACCTAAAGTTGAAATGAAACTCCAGATAAGGCCGACTCCTAGCTGGTTACCACTCTAAAACTACTAAATTTTTTGGAAAAGGGGAAGAAAGATAACTTGAAATGACAACACTAAAAATAAAAGTGAAGTGATACACCAAACTAAAGTAGGACATGAAAACATAGATTCTCATACACTTGGTTTCCACTGATATAAATTAAGTTTGCACAACTGATTACATCATGCCTCTATATGAATATTTCACTAAAAGGAAAAAATGCAAGAACCTATAAAAGGAAGGAAAATTCACAATCTAAAAGTCATATGCATTCTTAAGTCACAATTAGTAACCTGCATGAACATGCTATTTGCAGAGAAGGTATAAAATATGAGACAAAGTTATAAGGAAATAAGAAAATTTCACAAATTACTTGATCAATCATTTAAGCATACACAAAACTGTAAGAAAAAGAAGACAAAAATTTCCACCAATAATATCCAAGGTATTGTCTATATATCATATCCAAAAGACTGAGTTACAAAAAAAATTACAAGCCTGAGAAAGGATTCCCAGAATCACTAACTCCCAAAATTGCATTAAAAGAACCCTCTATAATCAAGTCACTAAAAAAAACTTATCACAATCTCTCCAAAAAAAATCCTCAAAAAGAGGTTCTAGAAACTCCATAACTCGGATGCAACCATAAGGCCTCAAATCTAGCAATCAGATCTCACCCAAAAGAACTCCAAAGTGTTGAAAAATCCAAAACATGACTCAGCCTATCAAGATGATTCATAAAACTAACCTTAAAAGGCTCATAAGAGCAATGAAAACCTCCTATATGCTCTCCTAATGTTTGCGAACTGTAAACAACCTCCCAATATTCCTTCTCTATCATAAATCAAAACATAACCTTCATCTATTTATGACTTAGTCATATAAATACATTTTCTTGTTTTGCATTTTTTTTTTTAAATAAATGAATTAAAACAAGTTATTTATAAAGTATCATTTATTTTAAACATTTTACAATGTAAAGTAATTGTAATGCAAAAATAAAACTTATTTGCATGTATTTATGACTATGACAATAGTGAAAGCTTGATAAGTTAAGTGTGACATAGAATGCTAAGTCACACTTCATATTGAAATGCCTAAGTTAAAAAAGAAAAAAACTATGGGGTATGGATTAGCTTCAGGAATTTTAAAACAAAAAAATGAAAATATCTTATGCCTATTGATATAAAATAGGGTCCCAAACCCTAATACTCTAAGTCGATGCAAAGAAGGCAAAAATATATTCATTTTCACCTATTGAACTTTGGAGATATTCCCTTCAGCCACCATAGGGTTCATGAAGCACTGTTGAAGCTTTCCATGACGGATTTCATGGTGAGAACTGGACATTTCAGTGGTATCTCCAACAGATTTTATGTGCAACATCAATAAGAAAGCTAGGAATTTTGTTCTCCCTCAAATTTTCTATAATTTTTGCAATATTACCTTTTGTAAATACATAAAATTTAAATGGCTACAACCACATGATTTCTGGAATCTTCTTCTGTATTTCGATACATCTATGGTTGTGTTGGGATATCATAAGGTTTTTCTGTATATTATTTCTATCTTTCTCTTTCATAGACAAAAGGTCTCACTCTGAGTTGAAAGTTTAACTTTTGGCATTTGGATACATGTCTATTCTTGTATTCCTATAGATCTTTGCCCAATCTAAATTATGGTTTGGCCTTAAGGCTTTTCTTATATTCTCTGTTACTTCCATGCACATTTATTTCTGGCTATTATAAGATCTTGCACCTCAAATCTATAGATGTATCTTTTGTAGAGAATTTTGAAGCATATACAATAAACCTAGACCGCCATGTAAAAAAGTTTTTTTATTGCAAACACAAGAAACATCATTCTCTTGAATGGCCGAACCTTGAGGAAAATGAAACAACTATATTTGCTTGGCAATACCCATGACTTGGCCTCAATTTTTTATTTTGCAATATGACTATTGTGCAAGATTATAATATGAATAAACCTATGAGAGGGTGAACGATTGAAGCAAGAGCTTCTCAATCACTTTTCTAGAAGAAAACTGCTCTATGAGAGAAACATAAGATTGCTATATGATTTAATGCCACTGCACAGTATGGGTATGATTTTAAAACCATCTTTCCATTCATGACTATAGCTGTGACTTTCCTGTACACTTACAAATCTCCTTAAAGGAGGTAGGAAACAAGAATTTCTCTAAATGTTGTAAACATATTTATGATGTTTTACAACCTCCTTTTCTTTAAGATTCATTCACTTTGTATCTATGAAAGGCTTTCCTCCTGTAGTATATGATTATGCCATGAGTGTTGTAGTTAATAAATCACTCTTCAGTCACAAGACCATTTGACTATGATTTCTTTGTAAACTTGGAATATTTGCAAAATACAAAAGCATTTTTTGGAGTTTTATGGCTGCGGCCATATACTTTACAGTAATTTTCTTTTTCTAGATTTTCACTTTCTGCAAATAGTTGAAAGCTTACTTCATTTTCAATAGAACACAACTTGTAGAATCCATTTCTCTGCTGGACATGAAAAACTATATAAGTTTATTCAAAACCATAGTCTTCATCCATATTCTATTGTAATTAGCAAAATGATTACATTTTCTTCGTTGAGATTAACTTTTGAGATGAAGACACTTTTATGAGTAACTTCTTTCATTTCTTGAAGACCACTGTGATTTAATACTGTTGTAATTCTAACTCAAAATGAATGTCTTTATTTTCAAAGATGATCATGTTGTCTTTATGAGTATGTTGCTTCATTGTCCTTAAAGTTTCTTCAACTACCTCTGTCACTTTGTTCTACTTTCTGAAGCTTGAAACACTGAAACTTAGTCTTATTACTTCAGCTTTAAACTTAATAGGTATTCTTTTCATACTGTATTGCAGCATTTTGAGACAGTCCACATGCTTTGTTTATGCTGAAACCTTTTGCATGGACCTAAACTTAGCTTTATCTACCAAAAGATAGAAAATATTCTTCATCCTTTAATCTTTTAGCCTTTTGCAACCATAAAATAATAGACAATATTTATGGAGCTTTTTTTTTTTTTTTTAGAATCTACACTTAGTTGATGACTATACAATCCTCATATATTTATTAAGCATTTCATGGCTCTCTTATCATAGTTTATGTATTCAATAAACACTGTCATTTCCATGTTTGAAATCTATCATCCCTCTCATATCTATCACATTTTCCCTATGATTCTTATGCATAATTATTCATTTGAAGGGAATTATTTTGACTATAGTTTGAAAAGATTATTCAAAATGATCACTGTCACCACATGACTAACCCCAAAAGAGATGATTGTAACTCACTTCATGATTAATGATTACAAAAAGGACAATCATTTTTTCTACAAGATTATTGTGTATCTTTCCTTATGATCTGCACTGGTACCTTAGCCTCATTTACATTTCAATACTTACTATTTCAATGAACAAACATTGTTATCGTAATCTGCATTGAATGCGTTCAAATGCATCTTAAGAGTTGTGCATATATAATGAGTTGGGATCAACCCTTATGGGATCCAAATTTACTCCACTCATATTTAATCAGATAAATAATGGCACCTGTTGCTGCACGTGGAACAAACAAATTAGAAAAACACATACTTTGATGTGATATCTTGAAAATTTTAGTGTTTTCTTTGGAATATTCAGGACATGGATGTTTGTTTAGCATAAATCCAAATGAACTTATACATGAATGGGTAAATGAAAATGCATGGTGTGTAACCTATCATTGCTTAGAGCATTGCTCTAACACATTTTTTTGATTAATTGCAAGAAATAGGAACCTTATGGAGCTAGGAGTAGACTGGGACAATTGAATGACAGCTAGCCAAGAAGACCTCGACAAATAACTAGTCATTCATAGGCAATGACTGGTTACCCTCCCTATATGAACTTTTATTTATTTACTCATTCATGTATATGTTGATTTTTTTTAGCATTGAATAAGCAAGCCACAGTTAAACTCATGGCTTGTGTGAGTTAAATGAATATTTCTCTCAATAAAATAACTTTTCTGAGAAAAGATGTGCAAAAATCCTTCTATGTTTCATACATTTATATAAATGTAATGATTTTAAATTCTTGCAATATTTTAAGGTTATTTCATTTGTATATATGAATGCAACATAGGGAGGTTAAAAAATGTATGATTTTCTTTCTTCTTTCTCAATGGGAACTACCTGATTGAGCCATGGGTGAAAATATGGATAATAATAAAGTTGTTTCCAACACCAAAAATTTGAGGTGACAAGGTTCTAATACCATGCAGAAGGAAGCATTGGTGTGGAATACACTTCCTACACTAAAATATTAGGGAAGGTATGTGTAAAGAAAAATAATATTACAATTAAAAAAAATACATATATATTATACCATGACAAGATGAATTACATGGGGAAATCCATTTCAAAGAAAACCCTATACTCTAAGACAAAACCAATTGTATTATTTGGAAACTATGAAGTTAAAATAGAAATTTGAAGCTATGTCTTTATACAAGTATCCCAACAATCAAATTCTAGAGCAATTTTTGCAAGATAATTATACTTGGGAGTAAATATAACCAATATTTGGCTCCAATCTAACTACACATTATAAAGGAGATCTAGTAAAAGAATCCATAAGTGGTAAACCACAAACCATGGAATAACAACATGACCAAAATATGGTGCCCAAGTCTCAAGCCCAAATTCCAATTCCTTCCTCCATAATGAACAACTTGCTTATAATAGTAGATGTTGTTATCTTGTCATAATGCTCAATAACTCTATAATATTCATGTTATGCCTTGCATACACACCCCATTATTTTTCTTGAAAATTTTGGAGACTCCCTTTGTATTTCATTCTTTTGTGTCCTTGTCATATTTTCAATTTAATGTGTTGTTAGTCAATGTTATTTTAGTCCCTCCATTAGTTTGTTTTATCCCCTTTATAAATAGGTTTTGGGATTTTTAAAGGCCCCATAACCTCTTTACTTCCTACTATGTGATGAGCCCTGATAGGTGTTAGACACACAAGATAAATGAGAGCAAGGGGTGAATTAGTTATACATTAAAACATTCAAACCCTCATTACGTATTAACATGAAAGTAATAAAATGAAATAACAACATTTACACAATCATTTATAATAGAACACCACATTTTTACATGGAAAAAACTATAAAGGAAAAACCATGGTGAGGATTAACTCACTACATGAAAACCAAAACTAATTACAAGAGGCTCATTTCCTAGAGGTCTCACTATCCAAAAAGAGAAAGGATCACTACCTAGGAAGATCACTTATTTTGGATTACAAAGAAATAGATACAAGGAGGTTCACTACCTCAGAGCAACTGGATAAACCACCACAATATCTCTTTACCATCTACAGCCTTCTTCTCACTTCCTCCAATGACTTCTAGCACACTAAACTATAGAAACCTTCTACTCACTACTTTTGATAGTCTTAGGCATTCTTGCTCGCATTCAGATCTCAACACACAATCATACATTCATTATTCCATACCACACACATCTCCAAATATTTGACATTGCATATATATCATCCACAACCTCAAATAACCTTCTAGGCCAGCTTCAATAAAGCTTATGCACCTCAACTGTGCAACCACCAAATAGGTCAGCACCAGACACTTTCACAGTGGAAAGAAGAGAAGGCAGACCACATCAAGGGTTAACTCAGATATAAATCTATACCAAAATGCTACACTAGGCTTCCAAAATCCATGAAGTACATCTATAAACAATGTTAACACACTAGGTTGGACAAATCGACATTAATAAAATAAAGCAACCAAATTCACTCTCCATCAAGGCCAAAAACATCTTGTGAACTGTGTAGCAACAATACATAACACCATGGAATATTAAAAAACCAATAGAATATTCAAAGACACTGGAGCTCTAAACACATGAAACTAAGAATACTATCATCTTGTGAAACTAGTCAAACTACCACTGAGATAAAACTTCATGAACCAAGCTTGCAAAATAGTTGAACACTAAACAAAAAAAGGAAAGGTAGGTATAAGAAATATTAGAACATTCCCAAATCTACAAGACAAGAAACTTCAACACAGAGAAATGAATAGCTCTTCTATTTCTACCAAACATCCTTTTTCACAAGCCAAAAGGAGTCCAACACACTGTCAAACATATCTTCTACTATTGTATGATCTAGAACCTAAAACTCTAGATATAACACCTTCAAAGAAATTTTATTATCACTTTCAAACTACACAAGCACATCTTCAAGAATGAAAAAATTCATAGAAAAATATAGAACACTTCCTTGTCACCTTGTACAATATTTATGCAAATTCTCAAAAGCACTTGGAAACCAAGTGACCTTGTTACATCGACAACTCTTGATCAACACCATAAAAATCTCATCATATCCATACTAGAAGTTGAAATCAATGAAAATTTTGATGACAACATAGTGCAATAATCTCCCCCTTTGTTATTGATGGAAACAACTCCTGAAAAACCATCAACAACAAAAGTAACTTTGTATCTCCATTAATCAAGGCACTCTCCTCCTTGAACATTTATTTCCCTATGTTTTTTATACTTCTCTCTCTCTCTCTCCCTCTTTTGCTATGTTTTTCAAACTTCTCTCTCCCCCTTTCACATCAATGGCAAAGGGAAACACCTGCACACTCCACTTTAGGCACAAGATGTTCTCCCCTGACTACACTAGCCAAAAAAACCACTACTTACTCCCCTTGAGAGGTAGCCTTCATTAGTACAGGACAAAGAACATATCTTGAATTTCTCCCCTAGATAGATGCACAATCTTATGCATCTAGTTGAAAGGAGGGGTAATAACCCTAGCTTATGTCTAAGATACTCAAATGTATCAATTGGAAGAGACTTTGTGAAAATTTCTTCTATTTGATCCTTTGTAGGCACATACTCAAACTTCAATTCCTTCTCAACAAATCTCTTTGTTAGAAAGTGATACTAGATAGAGATATGTTTTTTTCTTGAATGCATTATATGATTTTTAGAAATGTTGATAGCACTTGTATTATCACACAAGATGGGAATAGGTTCATCATATAATATTCTAATATCCTTCAATGCATTCTTCATCCATAGCACTTGTGTACAACAAGATACTACAACAATCTATTATGTCTCTGTAATAGATAATGACATTGAATCCTACTTCTTACATATCCAAGAAACTAGCATGTTTCCAAGGAAGAAAGCATCTCCTATGTACTTCTTCTGTAATCTATACAACCTGCTTAATCTAGATATGTATAAACACTCAAAGAGAAATTAGTATCCTTAAAATATGATAGACTATAGTTTAGAGTTCCCTTCAAATATCTAAATATCCTTTTGATTGCTACCGCATGTGACTCTAGGATCTTCTTGAAATCTTGGCACAAGGAATACTACATGAATAACATCAGGTTTAGTTACAATTAGATATAATAATCCACCAATCATGGATCTATACTTAGTTTGATTTTTCTAAGGAGATTCATCATTTTTGCTTAATTTACAACTAGTAACCATGGGGATACATATTGGTTTAGAATCCTCCATTCTAAACTTCTTTAACATTTCCTTTACATATTTTGATTGTGAAATGAATATACCTTTTTCTAATTGACTAATTTGTAGCCCAAGGAAGAAATTCATCTCCCCAAGCATTGGCATTTCAAACTCATTTTAAATCTCCTTTGAAAACTTCTTACACATGGTCTCATTTCCTCCAAAGATTATATCATCAACATACACAACCACACTCAAGATTTCATCTTTCTCAACTTTGAAGTAAATTTTGTTGTCTGCGGTGCCATTTTTGAATCCCTATTGTAGTAAGTATCTGCACAATCTTATATACCAAGCTCTAGGATCTTGTTTGAGCCCATATAATTCCTTCTTCAACCTACAAACCATATAAGGATCTTTTGATAACTAAAAAACTTCTGGTTGTTCAATGTACACTTTTTCTAACTCACCATTGAAGAAAGGAGACTTTACATTCATTTGATATACCTTGAAATATTTATGTTCTACAAAATCCAAAAACTTCCTAATAGCCTCCATTCTTTCTACAAGAGCAAAAATATCTTCAAAATCTATTCCTTCCACTTGTGAGTAGCCTTTACACACAATCCTAGCCTTGTTTCTAATAACTTCTCCATCCTCATTCAACTTGTTCTTGAAAACCCATTTAGTTCCTATCACATTCTTGTTTGTTGGTCTTGGGACTTGTTCACATGTGTGATTCTTCTCAATCTCCCTCAATTCTTCTTCCATACCATGATTCCAATTTTCATCTCTGCATGCTTTAGTAATTGTTTTAGTTCTATCTTAGAGAGTAAACAAAAGTTTACCTATTACTCTACCATAGTAAATTTTCTTCTTGTCAGCACACCTTAGCTCTTGTCTCCAATTATTTGATCCTCAAAATTACTTTTTTGCACATACTTGGGAGTCTTATGGATCTTGTTAAGAGCTTCTTCCTCTTTCACTAGCATCTCTTTTTCTTCTTCTTTGCAAAGGGGTTCGTTAGATTCATATCCTTCTATCAACACTGAGCTTTGATGCAATCCTTCACCCACTTTGACACTTGCACTTTCAATTATCTCCTTTAGTCTCTTGTTGTAGCACATATATGCCTTTCTTTTTGTAGAGTATCCAAGGAATATTCCTTCATTTGATCTTGCATCAAATTGTTATACCCCATGTGTTATTACATATTTACTATTACCTTGTTTGGTTAAAATGATTTAATACATGAATGTGTTTTATGAATCTTGATGGTAATATGATGAATGAATGTTTGATTTAATTTGATGTTTTATAATGATTTTGACAATGGAACATATGATGCATATGATTGTATAGTTATCGGCTAACTATTGTTGTGATGTACTAAGCTAAATGTAAGAATAGGTTCAAACCTTAAGATGAGAGGGGAAGTATCACTCAGGAGAAGAACTTGGTCTGGTAACCCTTAATGATCCTAATTGAGCATACACACACTCACACCCTAGTTGGTCTAAGATTGCATCAAGTCAATTCGGATAAATGGTTTCTATGAATGTTTTGATTGAGGAATGTGATTAAGTATTTATGTCGAGTGAAATTCCTTCCTTGTGTGTTCATATTTATATCGAAGAGATATATACATAAAATGTATACATATGTATATATTTTTGTGTCCATGATAAACTCATACATATGAGTAAATACATGTAGGAGTATACATAGGTAGACGTATCTACACATGCTTATAGACAAACTAACCATATGCATGGGAATATCAATTGGACAAAGGTGACATATATATATACACACTTCATGTATATACATTGATTGATAAAAATGAGAGTATATGTGTTTATATAGATATTAAAACAATGTTATATGTATTTATTAATTAGAAATTAATGCATTTGATAATCTTGAGAATATATATATATTAATATATATTAAAGATATATATTATACACACACACACACACACACACATATATATATATATTATAATGTGTTAAGCGTTTGAAATATATAAAGTGTATTGTAGTAGTGCAAAAGTTGATATGTATAAAGCTCTTTAAATAATGCTTATGCACATTATAGCACTACCTCATATGCATTGATAAGTTTATAATTGTATATAAAATAAACTTGGAATAAGTCAACAAAGACTTACTAAGCCGCACAAGATAGTAGACAAACAATTTTTACATTGGAAAGAGAATGAATGCAGATTTGAATGAATGGAATAAGTCTTTGACAACACTATTATTTGGGGCGTTAAAACATGAGCATGTGGCACTAAATCTATAGAATGTGGAAGCAAATAAGAAGTCTTAAACCATTATATATGCATAAACCCAATCAATGTAATGTTGGAAACAATATAAGAGGGTATTCAACTTGCAAACCAAGTAGGAAACTTGTTGAAAGGCATTGCTATCCCTTGTGTAGTGCCCTCCATTTTGCGTTGGCTCTGTAATGCACTTCAACTCGTTGTGAGGTCAAGTATTGTTGGACTTTGAGTGCATTTGATTTATTCTAGTCAATAAATGTTTTTGATCAAATTATGACATTTAAATAGGATTATAAAATTAAAAGGTATAGTGGTTAATTAAAAGAAAATATTATAATTAAATAAATTAGTTTTATAAAATATTAATTAAAGAATTATTAATAAATAAATTAATTAATTGTTTTGCATTCTTTTAATAATATTCGATAATAATAATTAATAATTTATTAGTTGTTCAAAGGTAATTATCCCCAATGATGTAAAGGGTAAATAATATTGCTAATATATTTTACTAGATTGGCATGATTTGAATTGGTTCAATTTATTCGGGTTGTGTTTTGAGGTATTAAATAAAATAAAAATTAAACAAAACTAAATGCAATATTATGTCAGACTCTTCGTAACTGAATCTGGTTGAAAGATAGAACATTTGGTAGTTGAAGAAAACGATAGATTTGAAACGCAAGGGGATCAATAAAAGGGTTGGGGGAAATATTCATGGCAGCGGTGCAAGGAGGGAGACAGTGGGTGGGGGTGGCGTAGTCACAAACCAGAATTGCTGATGGCCGATACCAGATGCAGGTGTGGCAGATGACCTCTCACACTTGGCAGACCTTATGGTTGTGCCATCGTTCTTTTCATCCCCTCCTGGGTATGCTTATCATAGCAAAGGTGAATAACACCAGAAGGGAAAATTCTTAGGAATGCTATTGTCTTGGAAAGCCAATCAGGTATGTTTGATTTTACACATGCTAACTAGTAGATTGTAAAGGTAGAAGTGGATATCAACCTTATGCTTATTGTATACGGTGCTTTTTGTGATTTTATTTCCATTGTTTCCTTGTTGCTATGGACATAAAATACTTTGTGTATCGTTTCTCCACTTATCTTTTAAGAAATGTATAGGAATGATTTATCCAGACTACATTCTCTTTACTCTGTTTGTTATTAACTAACTGTGACATTCTAGTGATTAATCTGGTCTAAGATCAGTGTCATTCATTCATTTCATTTTGCAAGACTTTCTTTTCAATCTATTGTTATTCTCTGCCTCTTAAGTTTCGTATTTGCACCTCACCTTTCTCCTTCCTTTATGTTGTGAGGGTAGCGAGTAAAATTTAATAATAATGCGAGTAGATGGCGATATTTCCAAATTCCAATATTCACTTTATGATATACTTGGCCACCTATCTCAGCCGCAACGCTTAGGGTGTATAGAATTAAATAAACCCTCAGATTTTAGTAACAAAATCCCAAATGTTGTCCGCAAGACTGGCTTCTCACGCCTTTGCAACCGTAACCATCCCAAACTTGGAGGAAGCTTGGTTCGTGTGTCTTCTCTGATGCCGTCAATGAGCAGATGGTTCAAGTAAAGAAATTGAGGACCAATGAGCAGATTAGTTAATTCTCTTGGTCTGCGCAATGTTTCAAGCCTTGCCAGTTACCTCCTTTCAGTCGAAGCTGAGAGAAATTGATGTTATTGGATATAGTGTTAGATGAGTTCCTTCACATAGTCTGGTAATCTAAATTTATATAACCTCCCTAATACCTGCACTTACACATGTTCGTTGCATTTCCCGATTTAAACTTTTACCTTCACTGCATTCTTTTCATTTACTATATGGTCTTTCCCTATGTAATGCTTATCTGCCCTTGCAAATCTAATGGTTTTATGAAGGTTAATTCAGTTTACCAACTTTTACATCTATCATTCTTGCTCATCATCTAATACTCGTATCTTTGCAATACTTAATCCACTAGTGTAAATGCCTCTTTCCACGTTTCGTCCATGACATATTATTCCTTGCCAAACTATATCCTTTCCGCCTAACTTCTTCACTGTTAATCTTGGCAGAATAAGAATATGAGCAAGGGGTTAGGGCTATCATGGAAAATAGCAATAACTTGTTTATTTTTGGATCTCACTAATGGATGTTATGTGTTCCACCATAATTATACTCAAGTCCAAATTGGGGCGTCTCACGTGTAGTAATTATCTAAGTTGTAATGGTTGCTTTATTGTGATTTATGAGTACTTCTATCGAAATTAGGATTCAACAATATAATTGCACATGCATAAAATATATATATCTAGAAATATGAGACTCTTAATATAAATTGACAAATACCGGAATTTCATGTTATTGTTTTGATTCAGTTAATTATTTGTTTAGAAAGATATTGTTAACACTTGATGGAATATTGTAATTACAATATCTTCTTGTTGGCATTGTAGATTTACCTTAGATATATTGTATTAAATAATCAGGATATCATCATTATTGATTAAGGTAGATTTGTTAATAAACTAGGAAAAATGATTCTTTAGACAACATATCGATATAAATATATATTTTGAAATTGTTATAAAACCTTATCTTTTAATTATTATTATTGTTACCAATCCAACACTCTAACCTTGCTCCTTCTGTCTGAGGAAACATATGTTCTTTTAATCATTGTATCTAATTTAGAATGGAAAGATAGGTTAAAAGTTTTTAACGTGAGATTTAAATTATAATATAAAGTATATCTTGAATTTTCTTACATGTTCTCTTAAATTGGTGATTTAATTTTATAGTGTTAATTTCATGATATCTTTTAATTATTTTATATTTCTTTTAGAATGAAATAAATGTTATCTTAATATTTAACTCCTCGCATGCTTTTAGGTTGGCTAATGGATACTCTTGGAAAATAGGTAGAATAAAATATTGCTACAATTACTTGTGAATTATTGTGCCAGGGAATGAATTAGGTAAATAATTAAAGAGAAAATGGTTATTTCGATAGGTTGTTTAGTAAAATATTATTTAACAAAAGATTTTAACGAAATAAAATTGAATTAGGTATTTAATTCTGTTGTAGATAAATGAACTGTGAATTTAGTTAAAGTAAACCGCTTTATATGGTTAATTAAGTTTTAGGGTTCACTAAAGGAGATAAGTGATTCTATATTTACATAGTTTCTTTTACTTGAAGGTTAAATGATAAGGTTATTTTTTTTAGTGAGGATATATCTCAGGTTCATAGGTTAATTAATTTAAATGATACTGATTAAATGTTAAATAGTTTTAATTATTTTTTTTTGTTATCTAATGAGTCTGTGAATAATAATTATTTATCAAACTACTATGTGAAATAATTTATTAGTATCGTCACCTTAGGATTATAATAAAGTTGTAATTGTCATCTTAGTATTCCATTGTTAAGTTATAATTAGGATTCATATTAAACAGTCGATGGAGTTGGTTATCTTATAAATGATATAGTTATTTTAAATATAATTATTTATAGTAAATACTCTCTTAATTAAATTAAGTGGATACCTTAAAGTAAGTGATAAGAACGTTGAAATAATGCCTAAATTAAAGGAATGTCTTTATGGTTATAAGGTGTGAGTGATTGTTGTTTTAAACAAAGTGTTTTGATTATTGGTTTAAGTGTTATGTAATTGTTTTAAGATGGGTGTGATTTGTGGGATATTTATGGAGATGTCTCGATGGCCTATTCATTGTAAGCGTTTTATGATAGTGTTCTTCAAGGTTGATGTGTTAATGGTCCTTGTATGTAATTATGTGTGTGTAAAATGGGAACCCGTATTATTGTTCATGATTGTTCTAATTTGTGTTTGGAAGAGTATGCTTGAGAGTTAGTGTCTTGTGGCTTATAACATCAGATTATATCTTCATTCGCAATATTGCGATATCCTTAAATGTTGGAAATGATTGATCTTTAAAATAATGTTTTTATTAGATTGCTTCGAGTTACTTCTTATTGAATGAATGGTTATATCGTATTTGAATGTATGGTTCATGGATTGTTTTGATAGACCCTTTCAATGTGACTTTTCCTGAGTTGGAGATTTTCTCTCATTTTGTTATGTTGCTATTCGTTGGGAACCAGTATGTGTTCTTTTGTTCTTTACCTAAGTGGAAAATTGGTTAATGTTAACTTTGTCATGATTGATGGTTCTACTTGAGTGTTAATGAGTCAAATTTGAAAAGTTCTTTGAAGTTATGGGTATTCCGAGAGGAGAAAATAGAGGTTTCCCTTGGATGTCCGATTTAGTTCATATCGAAGTTGTTGATGTTGTTTAAGGGAGTTGTTGATCTTATTTTGATTGAAAGTAGTTCTTCAAGGTTTTGCTTTTATTGTTGTCAGATTTTCATGGGGAAACCCTAGTGTAATTTTTTGAGAATCTTCCAGAGGCTTGTTTTTATGGTTGGTCAATGTTCTCTCTCTATGTGCCTTGATGTGGCAAGTGCCTTGATTTTTGGAATTCAAAGGGGTTGTACATGAATCATTGAGATTTTGATTATGTATTTATGGCAAGATGGGTAATGCCTTGCATGCTTCTCTGTTGTGATTTAATGTACTTGTTATGTTGTACAACCCTTGGTTTTGGTTTTTATGTTTTGAGTGTCTAGAGTGAGAGTGGCTCTAAGTGGGTGGTCGGCACACAAAGGGGCGCCAGGATAGCCCTCGTTAGAGTGAAATTAATAAGTTATAATTTAAATAATTAATTAGGGGGTGGGTAGAATCACATTAAAAAGATAATTGATGCTTCATCCGCCTTTGAGTGCTATCACAGACTAAAGGGGATTGAGAAGGTCGTGGTTGGCTTGTTCGTTTCCTTGTCTTCGCGAAGGGTAATGGATCCGCATGAGCAACCCTATGGGGCGGCGCCTTGAGATAGGTAGTCTGGATAACCATAGATGGAGGCGGCTCCTAGCGCTCGATTTTGTCTGGATAATTCATCAATAGACGGAGGCGGCGCCTTGCGTTAGTAGTAGTCTGGATAATCCATGTAAGCCATGCGATGACACTCTCCTCTAACACTCCTTATTATGTTGCTTCTTTGGAAATCCTCTGGAAGTGGTTCTTTGTCTTGAATTGATGAAACATAGTTGTTTTGAATTGATTTATGGTTTTACCCTATTTGATCTTTGGAGTATTCTTTGGTCTTGTATAAATCTTGTGGATGTTTTTGACCTTGTACTTTTATGGTACTGTGATATGATGTTATTGTATTGCATCATTGCGATTCAGAATTGTGATATGATTATTAATTTCATCTTGATTTGGAAGTGTTTTATGATCTTCCTTTAGTTCCTTGTTTATTGGCTATTGCTTTGTTTTAGGTGATGAGACTTATGACTTTAAGTTATTATGTTGACTCTTGGATGTGGTTGATTATGTAATTGTAATCCTTGAGTTTTATGATACTTTTGTATGGCGTTGAGTCTTGTGGTTCTCTATTGGATGTTCTTGGTTGAGGTCTCTTTCTTGTTAGCTCCTAGCACGGGGGGTGGGTCTTCGGACTCACATGGTCGGGTGGAACGTGCCAAGCACCCCATTGGGTCCCCAGCTGAGGATTGAGAGGTGTGGATTGGTGCTGTTGCAGCGACTCCAGAGTTGTATTTGTCTTGGAGCTAGTTACGATACTTTGTATTCATCTATTCATTTGCATCATGCTATCTGGTGATGGTTTCACTCATATTTGGAACACTTTTGTATCATTGTACTTCTTAAACATTATACTGTAATGAAATGTTAAACTTGGTGTGGATATTGGCTATGGCAGTTGTTACTCAATGTGTTAGGATGATCATGCATATGATGTATTTGTGTATTCAGATGGTTTCTTATCATTGATCATCTTGTATGTGTTATATTTGTTAATGCTTACTTTATATCTTTAGATTTTATTCTTTATGGTTGTTGTATGGATCTAAGTCGCGTAATGACTCCTCGTGTACCCCAAGGGATGTATGTGTTAATGAATCTATTTAAATGAAATTCATGTTATGACTTGATGTGTATTACATGTATGTTATGTGCATTTAAAAAAAAAAATTGTGCTGTAATTATTGTGTTTTTGTCCTTTGGGGTTCGCATGGCGGGGTGTTACACCTTGACTTAGTAAAAAAGTCATGTTGTCTATTGAATAAAGTCAAATCACCATTGGAAATGTGAGGACTGTCATGTGTTGAAAATTTGAGAGTTAATTAGCTGAGTTGTTGCATGAGAGTAGAAAGGTGATAGAATTATTAGCTTGTTTGTATCCTTTGGTTGCTCAAATTTTAGTATATATAGAGGTGATCTCCCTACCATTTGTTACACTTTTCATTTTGATTACTTCGTTGTTATTATGTTGTGTTTTCTATAGAATTGAGTTAAGAGCTTGAGAGTTGGTGAGTTGCCTTGTTATTTTGCATTTATATTTGTTGAGAGAATTGGTAAGAGGATAGTAGTGGGAATTGGATTGATCTTAGAGGAAGTAGCAAGCATGCTTGAGGGACTAAGCTAGGAAGGAAGAATTATTAGTGGAGATTTTATGTACAAGCATATTGATTTCTATTCCTTTGTTATTCATGATGGAAATGTTATTTATCCATGTTTTCCATGTTTGGAAAGGAATGATTTAAATGTATTATGATGCTTGGATATGCTTGCATGTTTCATGCTTGCTTCTTGAATTTGTGAAACATTTCAATTTGGTTTATACTTATATTGATATATATCATATATTGGAATTTATATGAATGTGATCTATTTATACTATATGTAGTTTGTCAATTCTATTTGTATGTAGCTTGAGATAAGAAGTTTCTTGATTTAATTTAGTAGCAATGTCATTTAATCATGAGTGATTAGTTTGGTTATTATTGGGGTTAGATAAATCTATGGGAAAAAGGGGTAACCTATGTATATAATATGAATTTTCAAAAAACTAATCAATCTAGGAAGGTGGGTTGGCATGTGACCTCCACTCTAAATTTTGAGTGATGAATACTTTGGCCAAAGTAGTGTAAGTAACCACTGTTTACATTGTCAATTCACTATGATCCAGGTTTACATACTAGGCAGCAGGGATAACTTTAAGAAAATCCCCCTCGGTGAAGGTGTAAAATCTTGGTCAATCTTGTATACTTCGTGATAAAAATATTAATTTTATGGGAATTTTTTTTTGTTTTTGGGGAAAAAAAAAATTAGTGAATTTTTTCCAATCGCTAGAAGTTTGTGGAAAATCCTGGTGAATTGCAAATATTTTTAATCCAATAAAATATTTTCATTGGTGATTAAAACCTTTTTTCAAAGCAATACAATATTTCCATTGGTGAATAAACCTATTTTCAAAAATAAAAATAAAAATTTGTTGCTAATTAAAACTTTTCTTCAAACCAAAAAAAATATTTTCATTGGCGAATTAAGCCTATTTTGAAATGGATTAAATTTTTTTGGTGAATTAAACATAATCTCAAACTAATTAAAAAATTCAGTGGTGAAATTTAGTTGGAAAAAATATTAAATTTCAGGAAAAATTTTCCACACATTCAAATTCCTTCATAAAGTGTCTAGAATGGGAATAAGTGTCAACATATTTACTATGTCTAAAGCTAGATTTCAATGCAAAATAATATAACCCACGACCATTTGATGAATTTTTGATGGACGACCATAGTTGCATTCTGGAAACAAATCTTTGAAATATTAGACTTGCAAATTGAAACCTCTGGAATAACACTAGAACCGTTAGATTTTCAGAAATCAATGGTTGAGATTTTATTACTTATTAAATCACTTGAAGTCATGACAACCAAAATAATATTTTATTGTTGACTAGTTACCAGCAGGTGAAGGTCACTTAAGTTATGAATTAATCCTTTGGAGTCATCATGGTGACCGACCCCTTGACCTAGGTGAATGATGGGTTTGTGAAATGAACAGTCGAGATTGGGTGATGTGGGTCAACCTTTATCGCTCCCCACCAACCTGAGGGGTCCCACCTACATCTCTTGTCCCTCAACATGGAGGCAGGGAAGTGCCACATGGAATGATTAGAACCTTCGAAGGAACTATAGCAAGGTGCAAAATATTAAAGAAATATTAAGGAACTAGTGTTAAAGCCTATGCTACTAAAGGAGCCTTTTAAGCACATATTTTTTTTAGTTAAATAATTGCTATATGGGGCAACACCCTCTATTAATCAAAAAGAGTTTTTACATTCCTTAGATGGGATCAAATGTTTGAACAAGTCACCAAGGACTCATCCTAGTAGTATTCACAATGATGCATTCATTTCCACAAAACATTACAAACCCAGATATTGAATGGATTAACATTAGACACTTATACAGACTACAAACAAACCATCACAAACCAAAATGACCTTCCATAGACACCAAATTATGCATTGTTGCAATTAGTATCATTGGTTTTCTTGGCTTTAATTGTATTCAGAATCATCAAACAATCACCACTGCAAGCACTATGGGTAGGATGGTTTTCTCGTTCCTCCCAACTCCAAGTGTCATTCGCTACCCATTCTTCACCAGTTCCTAGCTCCCAATCCTCCTTGTTGAGAGCTTCCAGCATCGCAAACACCTTCACCCAACCAAGAAATTTAATACACCTATCAATCTCCCCTCACTAGTTTTTGAGAGTTGCATGGTTCAGTGAGCACACCAGGGGAAAATTTGGCATCAACCATTCATTCCCATGAGCCTTGTAGTAGTGCAATGACAAAGGGGTCATGAAATTTTCATCGATGTTGTCCAATGTAGTGTCAATATTTTCCAATAGAGAGTTGAAAAATAATTTGGCATAACTTCTTCCCCTAAGCTTTCTAGACACCCATGTACATGAGCATTGCTAGAAACATGGTGGGTATTTTTGAATTCCCCCTAAGCTTGTGGGTAGCTAGCATAAATTTTGGGCCCTAAAAACCCTTCACCGCCTAGAGCACTAGTGGGTACTTATACACCATTATCACTTTTAGTCAGTTCTCAATGATTTCACCATGAAAGCATTCTACTACTTCTTGGAATTTAGCAATAGAGGAGTTTCCATTGCCCCTTGATGTTTGTTGAGAGTGCTAAGCCAATTTGAGAAAAATGAACACAACTCCTATTTTTAGTAAAACCTCCTACAACCTTATGGAGACCATACCAAGAAATGAAAACCATGTAATGGATTCTTTATGCAAAAATATTTTTGTGATCCTGCCAAACATTCTCCCAACTGAATTAACTTGGAAATTAGTGTTGAGTGATGCAACAATCTTGTCATCTATCATAGACATACCTTTTAAGCACTTGTTTTAAAGGTAAGCAAGACATCTTAATCTAGCATTTCCATCTGGTCTGAGGTTATGCATAGGCTAATGGTCTTAAGGTAAAGAGCACACAGATGTGAAGCACCAGATTTAATCTGGGCCACTCTCCACTTCCCCATTGTTGATAGTTGCACATAGGTTAAATCCAACAAGGAAGCGGGGAGGCCAAAACATGGATTTTCTCATAGGTAACTTGGAATAATAATAAATATTGTCATAATTTTTTTGAAATAATATCGTCACATCAATGATTAAGGATTCAAGTGTTGAATTAAATGTTAATTGTCACATCAATGATAGTGGTGAATTTAACAATGTTAAGTGTGAGTATTTGATGTCATACTCATTGTCTTCATTCTAACTTCTATATATACTTCACCAATTTAAAGTTCTTCATAAAAATTATAATATATTTGGATTTGATTTCTTTTTTCTCTATTCTCAATTTAACTTTGATATTATGGAGTCTTCATGGTGTGTCATGCTACCCAAATGTTTTTGGGAGAAAAGAAGGGACGATTCATACGATAGATGAAAGTTGGGTATGGTTTTTACAATTCCTTGTGTGCAAGTTGAGGATACTATAAGAATAATTATGGGTAGGGAATGGCTTCAGAACAACCTTCGTGTTCTATATTCTAAGGTAGCTTTGACTTTCTTGTCCAATTGCATGGACATTTTACTCGATAAAGATTTGGTGAAGACACTAGTAATATGTTATTTGCAACCTTTCATTTACTCTATTTCTTCATTGGAGTTGGCATTGGAGCATTACAATTTTTAAAGTGGGTTAGTGCCTGTTGGTGAGATCTTCTGGAAAGTGGAATTGCATGCTTCTATAGTGCAGGCTCTTTCCCTAGTTAATATGAGATGGGGTCTGCTATGTGATACAAACAATGAATCATTAAAGAGTCTAGAGTTTTGGAGGAAGGTTTTGGGTGATTCACTTTTCTTCTCTATTGTTACTTTGTTAAATTCAATTCACCTTCTACTTAAACAACCAGTTGATGGCCTCAACTAATGTTACAAAAAAATTTAGTAATGAATTGTGTGACATGTCACGTGTTTATATTTTATTGTACATCATAACAATTCTTGTAATATGTATTTTGTGACTGGTTTTTTGTCACGATTAGTGGATTTTTGTCCAGGATGGCTATGTACTATGTACTTTAGTCTTTAGCAATAGCTACTTAAATTTAAATAATTTTCATGGCTCCATTGTTTTAAATACTTTTTGCTTTGATCAATATAAAATTATGGCTTTTAAAGGTAATAGTAATGATCAACATGTAGTTTTGATCATAAGTGAGAAAAAATTATTGTGACTTATTAGTGGACATTGATAATGATTAAGGTAAACAAGCCATTTAATTCTCTCTTTTCAATGCATTGAAATTCTTAATATTTTTGAAGAAAGTGTGGTTGTGGTACTACAAGCAATGGCATAGATTAATGCCATATGACCATTTGAAGTGATTAATTGGATAACTTTATATTGAAAACTGCATGATGTACTATACAATCGTAGATGATGATGTCATTAATCTAGTGACCTAGTGAAACAAGATTTATAATGATTTCATATCATTTGAGTGGCACTAGAAATTTTGATAGCTTGTAAACTTGAGGTATAGTTTGCATGTAGCCAGACATCAATCAATTTAAACATTTTAATTGTACATGTAAGGCTTAAGTTACACAAATTGATTAAGTTGGTTTTTTGGTTTGCATGAATTGTAATTATCATTATAGCCAACCTCACATGTGACATGAGTCACAATTAAACAAGGACCAGGCTAGTATTGATACTGGTAGCCCATAAATAGGGATAGTGAGCACAACTAAAATCATTCATTGAAGGCTAAAGGTTTTACTATTGAGTGCAATGTTTTAAATTTTCATAAGGGTATTCATTTTGTAGGGTTAATAAGGATTTATGAAGAAGATGATGTGGTATCATTGGGGATACTCTAAATTCTCCTGCCTCCAATTATCTAGTTACAGAGTAAAAGACCAATTTCCTTCAAGTTTAGAATGGGTGGAATTGGAAAGAAGTTGATCTAGTTTACCTGACTTTTGAGGTAGGTTTTGAACTAGGATGAGGAGCTCTAATGGAGATAAGAATTATCCTAGTGCATGGAGGCTACAGGAAAAAGATGAGAGCAATTTTACTACACCTCATCTTCTACATGACTCTAGTTCTCAAAGGGGATAAGTACATTTTGTATCTTCACAACTCCCATTTCCCCAATATTGTTCACTAGGAAAGTCCAGTGCATTTATCTTGAGTGTGCATGGTTTCCCAAGAAAGTATCATGCATTTATTTTGAGAGTGCATGCTTGTACAGGAAAGTCTCATGCATTTATTTTTAGAGCCCATGGTTTTTTGGGTAAGTTCCATGCATTTATTTTCATTGCCACTGCCTATGATTGACAAGCGACAAGTCCCTTCAGGGCCTTCACAATGCATTTATTTTTAGAGATACATTTCAATTTGTATTATGTTGTCACCAGTGGTCCAATAGAATCTTGGTGCATACATTTGTATTAAATATTTGTATTATATAAAGTAATATATGTTATTTATACAAAATAGGAGCTTGGCGCTTGCATGCTCTACCCATCTTTAAAAAGATATGTAATAATGTGACATTGTAATTCAGTTGTAATAAAATAAATTGTTGTGTTGTGTTATTCTTCATTATTCATTTACAATGAAGAATTGTTTTTTGAGTTTAGTGTCTGTGAATCTATTCAAATCATTTTTTTCCTTTAAGAAATTAAGTATTATCTATTTATGAAACAATTGCATGCAGATTTAAAAGTAAAACATAAAGCAATACAAATGAAAAAAGAAAGTTGCCATCAAATTGACAAAAAACATTATAAACACTAAAAGTTGTCACTCTTGTTAGGGTTTACTAAAATGTTATTGATTTCTAATTTGTCATTGAACTTCTCCCTCAATTTCTAAGGTATCATTATTCATTTTATTAAGTCCTTTTCAATGTTAAGTTACCAACCCCTTTGGCCTTGATCTCAATCCTAGTGCACTAAAGTTTAAAACAACTTTAAAACACATGTTTATTGTTTATATCATAAATTACTCAAGTTTCAACTATTCAATGAACATTTGATGTATGGTTTTAGTTTCATTCTGGAATGAAATACACAAAGTGCTAGGCTTGCGAACTTAAACCTCCAAAATCACCCTATAACCATTAGATTTAAAAAGATCAATGGTTTAGAATTTGTTGTCAATGCAGGACAACCATGTACTAATTGTGTAGTCTAGAATAAACTCATTGACATTTCAATGTTTCATTCAATTTAATTTGTCATTGATCTCCCCTAGTTCTTGGTATCATTATTCATTTTATTAAGTCCTTTGCAACATTAAGTTACTAATCCATTTAAAACACATGTTTATTGTTTATATCATAAATTACTCAAGTTTCAACTATTTGATGAACATTTGATGGATGGTTGTAGTTGCATTTCATAATGAAATACACATAGTGCTAGGCTTGTGAACTTAAACCTCTAGAATCACCCTATAACCATTAGATTTACAAAGATCAATAGTTTATAATTTGCTATCAATGTAGGACTAAATGACTTGTTTTAAATGTTGTTAGGTGTTGGCCATGTACTAATCGTGCATTTCTAAATGTTTTCAACCATGTACTAATTGTGTAGTATGAAAGCAACACATTGACATTTCATTCACTTTAATTTAAAAAAAGAACTTTCTACCGCTAAGTGTTTTTATTTTTAAGTGAGGGTCAACACACAAGGAGATTTTAGTCTTCATATTGCTCATTGCAGTGCACCACCTTGTTCTGGGTTGCACAATTCCACTTCCAACAAAGCCATTCTATTTTTGATGACTATCAACATTAATCTTTTTAAGAGTCAAAATCCAGGTGACAGGTAAGTGAAATAATTCTTGTAGCTATGTTTCATCATTTGAAATTTCTTAAAATCTTATTTTGTCAAAATTTGAAGTTTGGGTTTAGGGTTAAGAGACTTAAGAATTAAGAAAAATTAAGGACTAAGAGGGAGTTCATAATTTCATATTGTATAATCATGTCTACCACTAGTACCACTACAACAAAATTGGATAAAAAAATACATTATATAAAATTTCTTAGAACCTCAGGTTTCATTAATGAATACCATGATATTTATGATCCTGAAGTCTATGGTAGGCATACCTCATAAATTAGATTTTCATTTCAGAATAAGGTTGCAAATAAAATGCAAGTTAATAGTTATAGTACACCATGGGTAACTGTATTAGGGCACATGATGTTATATGAGGTTTTCCCTTCAAAATTTATCATGGTCTGTGCCCAAAATTATGATGATAACAAAAGAGTAATTGTTAATAAAGATAGCAAAGAAGAATTTTTATCCATTAATGCAAAAGAACTTGGAAAAGTGTTGGGGTTTACAACTAAATAATTTGGAAACATCCACATTGACCTAGAAAATATTGCTAGTGATTATGAAGTAGTGGGTGAAAGGGAGAAAAGTGCTTTTATAAATAAAATAGTTCTAAATACCAAATAAGTTAGAAACAAATTGAAAGGTGACCATAAGCCTCCTTATGATTTTGATATTTTTAAACCATGGGTTTAGGATACTATTTCCATGCTAGCATTTTGCCTTGGATTGGATAGCAATTTGGAAGTGGGTGCAAGCCTCCTTGAAATGGTATATAATATACATTATGGTGTTCATGTCAAATATAACCATATTGAGCACATTGTAGAATCCATGCATAAACAATTTTTAATGATTAAAGGACTGAAGGAGGTCCCACCAAGACATTTGGGTTCACAACTTACATGTGCTATTTTTTTCTACTCAAATTTAGAGGAATGTTTCAGACCAACAAGCTTCAGATTCAACCCTATAGTAATGCTTAGGAAAATCAAATGGCTTCAGTATATGATTGGACCACTGAGATAAGGATGCATGATTCTCAAAGGAACTACAGTTTTTTGTACACTAATTTTTGGCTCCATTGCATCAAACAATTACAAATACTCCAATGCCTAGATTGCCTATGTCATGTAGAAATTGCATTCAACTAGGAAAAGAAATACAATTGGCTAATTGGTATTTAATGGAATAATATACTGTGCTAAGATTTTATGGATCAGGACTAGAGCCATACAAACTTCTAATACATGTGACATAAAGGGTTTTTACATTGGAATATGCAAGAAAAATGAAAAGTACCGATGAACTACACTTTTTCAATTAGTGGAAGAAGACCTTGTTTCCTTCTTTACCTTTTTCATGTGGAGGGTTCACATTTGAGAGAAAAGAATTTAAGGTGGCTCATGATCTTTTGAAATTTTTTAGTTTTGATGTTGTCTATCACTGGCAATATGATCCATGCGACACCATTAAAGAAATGATTATGGCCAATAAGAATGTTGCAAGTAGAATTCAACATCAAAGTAAACCCTTGCTTGAAAACTTGAGAAACAAAGATTCTTGGGATGAGGTCAAAATAGCAATGGGAAAAGTGTTGCTGAGAGAGGTATTTGTTTTGAACAATTTTTAGCAGAAATTATGGCATTACATCAAAAGACAATTGGAGGTACAATTTTTTTTTATGAAAAAAGTGATAAACCATCTAGTAGAGTAAAAATACCAGATTCTCTAGATAAGGAAGTTACAGATTAAGAGTGGTCATAATAAAAAATTGTTACCTTTTGGTCTATGCGGAAGGAGCTAGGTGATCCATGAACTCTTGTAGAGTATGTAGATAATGAAGAAGATCATGAGTTTGGAAATTTTTTGAATATATAGAATCCTAATAAACATGAAGATAATGAAACTGATGATGAATCTAATGATGATAGGGAAGAACAAAGCCATGTCAATTTCAAACCTGGTTTAAGTGAGGCCACAAAAGCAGCATATACTTCAAGAGAAACCATAGCTAAAAAATGGGTTATGAAGATGGTCCTTTGGGGACCAAAAGACAAGGCCCTTGGATGGTACCAAATCTAGAGTATAGAAAACCAATTGATAAATCTAGCCTTGGGATTAGAGGTGAAAAAGAATACCAATGACATAAAATTCAATTTGTTAGAGCTTCAAATCCTCATCCTCATGGTCAGATACAATCACAACTAGGACATTCCCATGGTGGAGAGCTTAGTGCAATTGGAACTACACTGGTGGAAATGGTATGGGTAGTAGTACTAGTAGTGGACAACATGTGCTACAACAAAAAATTACACACAAGAGGAAAACAATGAAAGATACCACAAAAACATTAGGTGATCAAGGCATATAGAAGAGGCAAAGGATTTTGACAGGTCCAAGTCACACTACCAATGGATCCACCACAAAGGAGTTATTTCTAGGGACTCCACCACTACCAGATAGTGTGGTTGTGACACCATTAGCAATTGAAAGTACTCCTATCCCTTCACCATTCAAGCATTCCATTTTTCTTGTGTCCCTAGGTTTTGATTACATTGAAGAGTTTAAAAAGAAATTAGACTTCTATAAAAAGGAAAAGAAGCAACTAATGGAGAGTGTGTCTGCTGTAACTTTAGGGACTACAACAACCATGGTATTACCCACATTTGACACAAATAAATAAATCATGGAATACACAATTGTTATTCCCACAATTCAAAACAAACCAACAAATAAGATGGATTGATTTGAATTCTAGGTGAGCAATTTTCAATTGGATTTTTCTGGACTCAAAAATACTAACAAAATGAATGTATCAAAGAAGAAAAATGAATTGGTGTACACATCATTCCTAAATCAAGATAGAGAGAAAAAAGGTTGTAGACTCAAATAGAAAATTTATAGGCAGACCTAGCAAATGAGAAAGCAAAGAGGAAAGCAACAGATAACAAGAGAAATGAATTAGAAAAAAGAATAAAAAAATCTTCCTCCACATCAACAAGCAAAGAGGATAAATAAAATGAGAGAGAAGTGAATGAAATGAAGCAAAGGCTAGATGAGAATAACAAAAAATATGATGAAGAAAAATCCACTTCAAAAAAACTAAGACAAAGCATTGCGAATGGAAATGCACAGTGGGAACAAAAATTGGAGAAAGAGAGAAAAAGAAATGAAAGATTGGAGATAAAGATGATGGAAGAAAAAAATGAAATTAACTCTTGTCAAAATAAGTTATTTTCATTTTGTAGAGAAACAATGAGGCATATGAAACAAAAGATCTAGGATGAAATAATGCAAAGGATTGATCATTTGTGTGACATGTTTCAATTGATTGATGCTATCAAACTACATTATAAGAAGCTCAACAAATATTTAGTGGACAACAAAAAATGTGCTGGCATTAGAGAAATCTACAAATTAAGTTCAACAAATAGTCTACAAAGCCAGTGATAATGATTTGAAATCAAAAGGGATTACTAATTAGCTTGCTACCTCAATGATGTTGTCATCTATCATTGAAAAGTGTTTGAGAATTTGTGAAATAAAGGAATATTTGCATTTGGCTACAAAAAATATGAAGAAGGTGGATGAAAAGGTAAGGAACTTCACAGAGCTTGGTTTGCTAGAGGATTTTGACACAAATGAGTGATTCATTGGAAATGATGATTTTAGAAAGAAGATGGAGGTTGCAAGGAAGATTGATTTGGACTAGTTTCCTCATAACCCAGATGTGGTGAGCTATTTGGATTGCATCAAACCACTGATAACTTTGAATGCAAAATTGACTAAAGAATTCAAGACATGTTCCAATTTTAATCATGAAATGTTAAAAAATCTTCAAGTCAAACAACATCAATTAGAACAAATGAAAATTCCACCACCTAAACAGTGGAAGTTGTTAGAAAAGGTGATACAATGATTTGATTTTTGATATTACGAGTTTCCAAGTTCCAACTCAGCTCTGTGCAGAGTTGTCTTTGAGCAATATTTTGCATTTCCAATGCTTATATGTATTTCTTCATGTGAAAATCAATAAAAAATCTCAAATTTAGTAATGTGTTGATGTTCAATTATCTATATTATTTATTTTTTCATTTGAAGAAAAAGTCTAGTAGCGATTTCAACTACTAGATACACATTAAAAAATTGCTGATGTTCATTGTTGTATATGCTACTAATACTATTTTTAATATGTTATTAAGCAATGAGTTGAGTGATGAATCACTGAGTACATGTTTAAGTTTTAACATGATTAAAATATGAAATTATTAATAATATTTTAATTTAGCCATACAAACCTATGATTCCATAAGAGAATTTTAATTAATTCTTTGAATTAAACTTTAAAGCAAAGATAAAATCATACATTCAACCAAAATGATTGAAGACCAATAGAAGGTTCATTGATCATTTTCTTAAAAATTCATATGAAATTTGAAAAAATACAGGAGGAGAGAATTTGTTCCAAAATATACATTTTCTCACTCAAATTCCATCACTACTATAAAACCATTATGCCTATGGCTATTACAAACTTGAATTCATACCTAAGACTCAACACTAACTCTATTTATTTTTGCTTGAATTACAAAATTCTCTTACATGAGTTCAAAAGCTCTTTCAACCATAGATTTGTGCAATTGGCCTCAAATTCCCTTTTATAAGAACAAGGGAGCAAACAAGCTTTAGGAAAAATTACACATTTAGTTACATTTACATTTGACATACATTTGAATTTCAATTTCAAAATGTCCCCAAAGGTAGTTACATTTATATTTCCAAATACAAGGGAGAATTTTATATGAGACAAAAAATTTCCATTTGCTAGTGAAGATTCTCTCACCTTCCAAAAGGCTCCTTTAGTCGGTGCAAAGTAATATTTTCCATGAGAAAATACTATAGTCCATGTGCTTTAAAAACTTGTAGAAGAAAAGCATAAAGTGAAAGGGAGAATAAACCAAAGTAATTCCACATCTTCAATCCTTGTCACCACATTTGAAATTGAGAAAGTGGAATATTTGAATGTTGATATATCCAAGGCCTAATTTGTACTTGTTCTAGGCCATGTATTTCACTTCCCTACTAAACTTTGTTATTGCAAAATACCAACCAAAATTGATGTCACCCACTCCCACTTGCAATAATTTATATGCCCAATATGTTAATATAGTTGGACTTCCATAATGTAAACTCCTCCTCTGTAGGCTAGTCAAATCACATGATACAGTCTACCTTTTTTCTATATTGGCTATACCTAACTACCACCTAATTTTCCTCATCAAAATCTTCAAGGAATTTTTTTGTATGCATGACCCTGTCCATATTGTTCCTTAGCATAACTAAATCCATTTCATCACATATTTTTTTGGCGTGGGAAGTTATTGCTTGAGCTACTTGGTATTTCCACTCTTGTAGGGACTTAACTTCACCCTTCTCACTTAAAATGTCTAGAAGAAGACCAAAATTCCAATCATCGAACTTCTTAACCAATTCTCTAATCTTCACCTCTAAAGACTTAATGACAATCAACCCTTGAGAACCAGTTGTATCTATTAGAAATATTAGGGTTGTAAGTATCTTTGGAGGCCTATCTACATCATGAGAGGATGAAAAAACCACATCCTTCAACATTTGAGCCGTTGGAATCCATTTATCCATTAAAGGAATAGAAAATTATTTATCTCTATCAAGGTTCTTAATGGCATCAAACATCAAAGCATAATTGGCATGCATATTGATTAATCTTTTCTCTACCCACTTATTCAAGTGCTCAAGCATTGTTTTCACTATCTTCATATTATTCAAATGAACAAGATCATCCACCATATCTTCATAAGTCTTCAGCTTTTCCATCACCTCCTCCTTGGTAACTTCCTCAAATTGAGGGACATCTGATGATTCAGGAGCTGATTGTGCCATTTGTACATCTTCATATTCAATGAAGGTAGTCTCCTCATGATTTTGAGGAGGTGAAAGAATTGGGGAAGGAGGAGGAAAGATTGCAACATGTGAGGTACCAAGTTTCAATGCTTGAAGTTGTTGTTTCCATAGATCCATTTGATTTTTTATTTAAGAGATAATTTTCTAGCTTGAGTTGTACTCAACAACCATCTCATTATATTTGGTTCTAAATCTATCCCTTTCCTCTATTAATGACTCAACTATGGCTTTGGTGAATTGTGCCATATTAACATTCATGGTTGCTACCTCCAAGGCAATTGTATTTGAAACTCTTTTTATGATTAAGCCTCCTCTTACACCTAGGGCACATTCTGCAACATCAAGCTTTTTAGTGGTTGGGGCAAAAGTCCAAATAGCAAGAGTGTCCCACTGCTAACTAAAATATGACCCCTATAAAGCCAATGCAACTTCTTCTTCACTATTAAAATGGGGGCATATTGTCTTCTCACAGTGTCAAAAGTAATTGTTGATGCCAATTCCCATTCTAGGAGTAATAACACTCTATTCTTTCTCACCAATGCCCTGCCCTCTTCTACATAAATGTTTGAATACTTGAACCTCATTTCATCTCAAACCTCAGTGTTATGCCTTGCATAACCACCCCATTTTAAACTTGTTTAAAATAGGTCCCCCTTGTTATGTTCTGTTTCCTTTATCCTTTTGTTTTCTGCCTTAGGCATTTTCAGTTTTGTTCTAGTGGACATGAAATCGGGATGAAACCGAACTTTGGAGTTTCTTCCAAGTTCGAGTTTCCATTCTGTTCCCAATTCTAGTTCCACTAGTTTTCTACGTTTGTTTATTTCCTTGTTGTTTTGGTGGACGCAGAACCGGGAAAAAACTGAACTTTGGAATTTCTTCCAAGTTCTAGTTTCCGTTTCATTCCCAGTTCCAGTTCCACAAGTTCTTTTGTTTTTTTTGGTGGAAGCAGACCGAAACCAAACTCTAGAACTTTTCTGAAGTTCTAGGTTCTGGTATTGTTTTGGTCCTGGTTCCACTAAACTCATTTTTTTTGCCTTTTGTTCTGATCATTTGGCCGTGGGGTGTTTTTCTCCCCTTCTTTTTCTTCTTTCTTGTCTTTTTCATCATTTAGTTTTGCTCTGATCCCGCTTGCATTTGTTTCTGTGTTTGTTCCTTGTGTTTGGTCTCTTTTGCGAAGCCGGGTTCAGAATGGATTCAGGATTTGTAGTTGTTACTAGTTTCAATTTCCTCATCTAGTTCCAACTTTTCCCCCACCCTGTTGCATTCCTAGTTACTTTGCTTTTAGTGGACACGGAGCCAGAACGGTGTGATGAATTGAAGTTAATGAAATGTATTATGTTCAGTTCCCGTTCTGACTTCAGTCCTAGTTCTGATTTCATTTTGGTTCCACCTCCGCCTGAGTTGAGTTTCTTTTTGCTAAGTATAATTAAATGAAGGATATATGAAAGGTGGGATGAATGATGATATTTTCTATGCTTTAGAGGACTAATAAGGGCATTGTTTCTTTGGATTAAAGCATGTCAAGAACATCTGATGTTGTTTCTCAAGGGAGTCTATTGGAAAACGTGCCTCAATCTTACTGGCATGAAGCTCCTGAAAGAGTAAAGTCAGTGAGACCCTCTAGAGGTCTTGCTGACTAGCAGTTGTGTTCTATTCATTTGAAATTCTCAGGTCGCCAAGAAATTTTGGTCGCCGTGAGTTTTTCTATCTCTCTTTGCCCAGGGAGAACTCTCGTCGATAGTTGTTCACAAGGTTGTCATTGGGGAGACTCTTGGTTGGAAGGTTTTCACTCAGTATGATCTCCTGCGGAAGGTTGTGGTCTTGTCAATTGGTATATATGTCTTTGGAGAGACTCTTGACGATAGGTAGAATTGGGGAGAGGTGTGACCTTCAGAGACTCTTACCGATTGGGGATGTCTCACGGATAGGTGTTTTGACATCGGTAAGACTTAAGGGATCTACATGATTCATGGAAAATGTGATTGTCTTGCTGATGAGTCTACTATGGACTTTAGTGAGAGGTCTCGCTGATCTTGTTGATAGCAATAGTTTGGGTGATGGTCTTGGATATTGGTATGACTCTTGCAGCTCGTTATAACCTCTTGTCGATAGTGGTAAGTTATGTCGATAGACTCAGTGGAGCATTGTAGCATCGGGGAGACATGGCTAGTGTCTCATCGGCATGCAATTTTGTTTGAACAACTTTTGACCATCTGAAGATCCTACGTGGTATGTGTTCAACCAATCAGAGGAAGCTGAAGGTGAGCCATTAGTAGTTAGACTGTTGTGACTGCTCCTGTGAGGAAGATCAATAGACTGTGAGTGATATGGAACTCTGTAATCGATCGGTTCAGCTAGCAGTGGTGTTCATATATAAAGATCTAGATAGGAAAATATGATGTTGCTTCTCAAGGGGGTCAACCTACAGAAAGATCTAGATAGAGAGGAGGAAGCCATGAGTCTCAATGATAGCTGGGATGTCTATTAGAAAAATTAGATCGATATTAATGACAATGTTTCAAAACATTCAAAGCAGCTCTGCAAAAAAGGTCTTGAGGTCGGACACGAGGGCTATGAGTTAATGAGGATAGTTGTAAAAGATCTGGAGACCATGTCAGAGAGAGACCTTTTGTCGACATAAATAGGGTACACACATTTAATGTATCTTGAACTTTGTTCAAACCCATTTTCTGTAATCGACTTATTTTGTAAACCCTAAAATGAGGCCAACTCATTTTTGGTGCATTTGGTATATATGGAGTTTTCGCCTCTTTGTAAAGAAAAAATCATTTTTTTTATCATCTTTTTTTTAAAGAAAGATCTTCTTCCCTTTTTTATTATTAGAAAAGTCAGGGTTAAGAATCAACAAGCTAGGGTTTTGCAGGAAGTTAGGCATTTTTTTTAGTTCAATACGAAGAGGGAGGTGATGTATCTTCCAAATTTTCTTAGTATAGATGGAGATAATTCGAAGACATGGGTTTTTTGTACATTGGTGATCTTACCAGATTTTCAAATGCTATTTATTTGTTTCACCAATAGTAGAAGCATCCATATTTAAATCTACTTCTTATTGTGCTCCAGAATGGTATTTATCTTGGGTTAATTATTTGATTTGGAAATCTTTCAAGGAATGAATTTTTATCTTATGTTTTGTTTAAATGATGATTTGCAATCTACTGTTGAAGTTTGCACTATGAATGAATGAAACTGTGTATAATTACAAGTTAATTTTATTCTGCAATTTTTAGTTTAGGAATTCCTTGGAAGGTAACAAGTCTAATTAGTTGAATGAATCAACATTCTCTTCAGTTTAAAAGCTTTAAACTATCTTTTTTTGTTTCTTTAAAACCATCGGTTAAAGTAGGTTTAAATATATGTTTGATCTTATAACAATCCAGAAGCTCAATACCAGCAGGCCCCTTGAACATTATAGTCATATTGACCACTTCTTGAAACAACAATGTTGTGAACCAACATCAAAGACCTTGGGAGGTGATCGACTTGATTGTTGATTGTCTTTTTCAGGAGAGGTGAGATATTTCACTTTTATCTTACCTACATGTTGTGGGTCAAGTTTGCACCATCAACACTCAACTTCAACAACCTCTTGGGGATTCTCGAGGATTTCACTTATCCTTGTTTGCACCAATGTTGCATACTCATCCTTCATTTCTCTCCATACATATTCCTTGAAAGCTTGTGTCTTGACAAATTGTTCATCTTCCATAAAGCTTTCATTGGCTTATAATCTGACATCCTTAGAGTTAGTTATTCCACCTAGGTCATATTTTCTCAACCTAAGGCTCATATTCTGTGATATTATTTCCCCTTGAGGAGATTACATCCCCTACATTATTTCCTCATCAGTTATAGCAATTTCATCATCTGAATCCTCTACAAGATAGTCAACCAGACCAAAAGCTTCAACATTTTGCTTCTTTATTGATGGGCATGGCTCCCTTGGAGGGGATGATTCTCTAATTTGAGAATCCAATGCAATGATTTCAAGGGAAGAAGAATGTTGTGGTGATAATGGAATTGGAGGTAGTTGCTGCTGTGGTGAATGCACTTTTGACTCCCTAGATTGTGTAGGAGTAGCAACTATTTGCTGCTCCCATATTTTCCCTTTCCTTCTTGAATATATGTGCACCTTATTCGAAGGCTACACATCTGACTCTCTCTCCATCATAGGGGCCTTTACCTAATCTTGCACAACTTTTATCTCCTTTAAGCTTGCCACTACTTTTTCAAAATTATGTATCATAGTGTGAATCTTCAAGATTGGGCCACTAATTTCTAACAAAGCTTTAAAATAGGGCTTCTTAACCTTAATTTCTCTTTCCAATTTCACAAAAACACCCCACTTCTTCATTCCCTCAATTTGGACATCAGGATCAAAAATATTTCTAGTGAGGTCATCAGGCATAGTGTGTTAAAAATGAAGGTAATTATGTAGCTTTAAAACTTGTAAAACTATGAGATTATAGATCTAATTAAGTGTTCTTTGTTACAAATTCTTTGTATATGATTATTTTTTTGGATTAATTATTACCAATTGTAGAAGTAGATAGAAGATTGTAGAAGAATGAGACAAGAAGATAGAAGTGACACAACATATACGTGGTGAAACCTGCAATAAACTCTAATCAAACTCTCTTCAACTTGCTGCAATTAAGAGACAATAATGAGCCTTGAAAACTCTAAAGAGTTTTCAAATACAAAGAAAAAATATTCCTCTAAAAAACCTATACCTATTCTTTACAAGTAGAGTTTCAATGTGTAACAAGAAGTCAAATCCAATATCTACTCAATTTAGGTGTCCCAAACTGAACTCCTAGATGATCGTTGACCAAAAAAATATCTTCCAAGCTTCTCCTCAAAGTTGGTACCCAAGAATGGGCTCACTTAACTTGGCCTTGTAAATATATTCTCATGCAAAAGGTGTAACTCCAAGATTTCAACTTAGGCACCCAAGGTGGGTGGAAGTCAATCTTTGTTAACTGAAACACATCTCTCCATCAATTCATGCAAACATGATGCATGATTTATCATCCCCACTTAATTGAATGTATCACCTAATATCTGTCATTCAACTCAAGTCATTAGTCATGCATTCTGTGTCAATTGAATTCAACTATCATTCAACTGAAACTAACTACATTGAATTGAAGTTAACTGAACCATAATTGAACTAAACTAAACTCCACTCATGTAAATATCAATTCCTAACTTCTAGGATCTTTACATGCATTTATCTTTTTACCAAATAGTTAACTGAAATCAAGGTGGGTTCCACCTTCCATGTGGGTTCCCAATGTGCTCCTATTTTGTAGGAGCTCCTCTTGGGCATCCCCACATGTTCCTATCATTTAGAATTAATTACAAATTTCAATTTACATGTTCATTTCATTCAAATTTAACCTCTTTCTAATCCTAAAGTTGGGGAACACTTTCCAAGGATCTAGGAGATACACGAAATGTGTTTAGGATTGCAATTAAATGGCATCCTATTCCCAACATAGTGTGGTTGTGAACATATTGACCTCCCCTATTTCTCTTCATTAACCAAACAATGAATCCCTCAGGGTCATATGTCTTATATGCCTGAATCTTCATATTGTAATGACTGAGATAGTGCTCCACAATATTTCTCCATCCATATGTAATCAAGGAAAAAGAAGAAGCATAGTTTATGTAGGGAAGAAAGTTTCCTTTCGCTTCTCATCCACAAAGAAATCATCTACATTCCCTAGCTACTACATCACCTCCAAAAACTCAATCCTCAGAGGCACTTCCTTGGGGATTATGTGGGGTGTCAATTGTGTTCCAAATACCCTTAGAACTATACAATTGTTATAAGGGATTACATCCCCCCAGTTGTGAGCAATATTCAAATCAGGCCTCCTTTAGCTAGCCTCAAAAAATCATGTAACTTCTTGGGGATCTTAGGTACATCCACCATTAGAACTTGTCTCAATTTGATAGAAAAAAATATTTGTATCAGTCACATAGTCAGTCTTTTGTTCATTCCTATCCAATATAGGGGTCCATGACTACACCAAAATATCAATACCATCCACAACCCTTTTAAGTTCCATCTCTTGACCAAAATAGTCTGCACCTTTGAAAAGAAATATACGCATAAAGAGTGAAAACCACCAAAATATGACACCAAGTTTCCCACCCTTCAAGGCCACCAATCCTTTGTGAATTTCCTCTACTATATTGGTGGAAAAATCATATAAGGTATTTATGTTAAGATTTTGGATACTCAATTCCATGTACATATGGGCCATTAGCATGCTAGAGCCAAGATCAAACCCTAAAATTTGGTAGAGGGAGTAAAAGGTCTTTTGAAAATATGGTTCAAAATACTTAATAGGGAGGGGCTTAACATTAGAGGGTCCCAAAGTAATCTTTCTTTGTTGATTCCCTTCCCTACTAATATCAAAAAATTGGTCAACACCGACACCCTGAAGTTGTGTTTTACCCTTTTGTATTACTCCCTCAACATCTACTCATCAATCTTAACCATGTCACTACTCCAAGTGCTCAACTTGAACACATATACAACTTCTTCCTTATTAACCCATACCATATTTTTTCCATCATGAGCTCTAACAACCCTAACCAAAGGGTCATAGTTCACAACAATTTCTTTGAGAAGATCAACATTTATGAACATGTTGGGTACAACCAATTTACCCTTGTCCAACATCCAAGGGTTGAAAAAAGGGATACCAAGCATTCCCATTTCCAAACCATCCATGAAAAAGTCTCCATCTAGAGTACAATAGGGAAACATCTTTAATTGTACAATATTTATCAGTGATGCCAAATTTAGTTCCAGGGCTAGAGTACATACACTGTCCCTTTGATTTCTTAGAGGTTGAAGATACCAATTTTTTGGTTAAGTCCTATGATAGAGATCTTTTAGCGGGCTTCGAATTAGAATATTTTTCTTTTGACGTAGATGATTTGACTTTGGGTTCCATGATAACAGAGTTTGTGCAAACTAGGTTTTACTACTCAACAAATTGCAAGCTTACAACTAGGGTATAGGTTGATGCAAGGAAATAATAGGACTAAACATGCTAATTGTTTGAATTGAACATCAAACATTAAAATAAATACAATGAAACTAGAAAACCTAATGATGAAATGATAGAACAAGCACTTACAACAATTTTTTAAACAATTGAGAAGTAGGATAGCAATTTTACTTACTGGTTTTGCAAACGCTTGAAAACCCTAATTCTTGTTGTCGAACAAGATTGAAAATTTTAGCAAGAACTCCTTAGACATGTTAAATGCTTTGAAAATTTGTAATTATACTTTAAAGAAAGTTTTATGGCTTTGAAATATACCAATTAGCAATTTGGTAGCTTTGCATCATGTCCACCATTATGGTTCACTTGTGCAAACTAGAATGGTTGTTACAACTCTTTTTCCCTCAATCTTGAACTTTGAATTTTAACCACCAATCTCACAGTGAGATGGACCAATAGATAGCTAAAATTCAGTCAAATAAGTTTGAAAATATGACTAGAAATGGTTGTCACCATTGACCAACTAAAAAATGCCATGTGGATTTATCTCTATGTCACTCTGCAAGCTCCACCATCTCCACAAGTCTTGAAACTATCTATGATTCAACCTCCCCACTTCCCCTCTAGGTTTAAAGTGTATGAATCTTACAACAATGGAGAGGTGGGGAGTGGGAGAGATTCATTTTCTAAAAACCATAGTAACTATTGATTTGAACACCTTTAGTCATTGGTGTTTTCAAGTAGTGGTAGGACCTACCAAAAGGGTGTCCAGGTGTCACCTACCCGCTATCTTGCCAGCTCCTTAATTTGTTTACTTTAATCCCATAGGATGGAGGGGGGCCAATAGAAAGCAATCAATGGGACCCACCAAGCATAACAAAATATTTTAATAAGCAAGTGCATTTATTACATGACTTAAAAGGGGTTGATTGCCTAGGTTTATAACATGAATGATATTAAGTGAATATTAATACCCAAACTTAGGGAAAGAACAAGAATTAAAGAATTTTATGACCTGCATAAGACAAGGAAAGATTTATAAGGATTCTACAGGTAGCAACTGAGAAAACTAGGCTCAAGGGGTTGGTGAGTAAACAGACACAAAGGTATAAGATATGACTTAAGAGACCAGGAATAGGTAAAACCCGATCAACTTCGAATTAGATTATTAGAATGTAGGTAAAAGGAAAAGAAACTATAACATCTTTAATTTTTTAATATAATATCAACCTATCTTGCTCTATAGTATTGTATTCACTATCATCTGACTCAAAATAATCAATGGTTATTTATAAGTTATGGATGTTGAATTGTTAGCTTCTATTCAAGTAATGGATTAATATTCCTTTTAGTTATTTATCAAAGATTGTGTGAATGAAAATGTAATAGGAATTTATAAGTAGTGTGATAAGTTTTTTTCTTTAAAAATGATATAGAATCACATATCAAATTTAATACCATGAAATATAATATAAAATATAAAATATCACAATTTTATGGAATACAATAAAAAATATCATCAACTATAGTTTGGAATATGATTTATGAAGTGAAATATAAAATAAAATATCATGAAGTGCAATGATTCACAATATCATGGATTACAATATAAAATATCATCAACTACAGTTTGAAACGATGTAAAATGATTCATGAAGTGCAGTATAAATGTACCTAAAAGTTGCTAATTCACTCCATTTCCAAATGGAGCGAGGGTCCTCAAACTGATGTTCAAGTTCAGATAAAGTAAAAGAGTCATCTTGATTCTGAGTCTATTCTTCATTTTCTTCAGCCTACGTCTCAAATTCAACATTCATTATGTCACTATCAGTTGTCTCACTACCACAACTAGTTCCACTAGTACCAACATTTGGAATTGGAGTGTTGCACGACTTGGTCCCTCTTCTTTTGCATGTGGACCTCCAAATTGTGAGTTCCCTTTCAAAAGGAATTTTTTTGACATTATACACAATTCCTTTCATCCTCAGGCAATTTTCCAAATTCTTGTCTAGTTTGTTTATTAACTTTGATTTCAAAAACTCCAATGAACTAGAAACTCATCCTCCACTAACCCCAATATCATTATTTGACATAAATCAGTAAGTTTGAAATATTTTGATATCGAATCACACAATATTTCACTCTGACCTAATTTTGTACAAACCTTTGTTATTGATCCTGATTCAAATGCCTTCTCCATGCCCATGGAATTATATTTGTCCCTCAGAGCTA
Source organism: Sequoia sempervirens (assembly GCA_007258455.2). Taxonomy (NCBI): domain Eukaryota; kingdom Viridiplantae; phylum Streptophyta; class Pinopsida; order Cupressales; family Cupressaceae; genus Sequoia; species Sequoia sempervirens. Next base: position 61,660,151 of record VDFB02000013.1, on the reverse strand, counting down.
TTGAAAAATTCTTACATTGTTTTCTAAGATTATCTTTATTTAAAATTCCTTCTATTGTCTGCTCATTATATGTTACACTTTTTGAAAAAATTTCAATCAAGATATTTACTTGATCATGAAAATATTTTTGGCTTTCTCGGTTTACCCAAAATTGAGGATACATAATACCCATGGCTTCAAGTACTTCATGTCAAGGGAATCTTTCACGAATCTCTAAGGAAAGAGATTTTGCAATTTTCTTCAAATTATCACTAACAGATTTAACAATGTCGTTAAAATCTTCCTCTTTAACAGGTACTTCTCTACTAGAGTTCCTGCTTGTCTTACAATGGTACATTGGTATCTCATATCCATGTACATAGATACATGAGTGACCATTTGCATTAAACTATAAATAATTATCAGGATTATTCAAATCAATAATTTTCTTCCACATGAAATAATTTGGGCTCTCATGTTAGATCTAGATATAGATGATTGAGGGCCAAGCATGTATGTTTATGTAGTTTGGAATATTCATTAATATACATATTTCTATCTTGGGATTTCTTCACAATATTGTTCATTCCATTCAACATGGGGAGAAGATCATCTAAATTCAAGAGTGTCTTTATATCTCTTAACCTATATAAGAGGTCAGGAGCTTTGTCTACTGTGATGCGATGCTCATACATTACTCCGATCAAGGATTGATATTATGAAAGAACTCGTTGCACTAGTCCATGTAGGGAGATCCATTTGGTATTGAAATCCTTGAGAATCTTGTTTCCTGGTGTTATTCCCTCAACAAAATTTTAAAATTCTACAAAAAATTTAGGACTTCGGTAGAAGTATGCATAGATCTCGCGGACTAGATTTTCAACTTTTGATACTGTAGGAAACTTGCTTACAATTTTGAATGCTAAATTAATTCTATGGGACATGTAGTGAATTCCAAGAATGTATGGTGCACAAGTAGTTTGTAACTTTGTGCAAACATTGCTCCTTTGACCTTGCATCACTACAACTCCATCAGCTCCTACACACACCAACTTTTGGCAATTGTCAACTCATTCATACCTACAATTTCATTCAAAGATTTCTTGACTAGTTCAAATAGATTTTGCGATGTTGAACTATCCTTCATTTTATGAACACAAAGAAGATGAGCTTGGAGAACATGTTTTTTTATAGTATACAAATTCATATAGACCCAAGAAGTATTTTTTATTGTAGTAACTTCATCTAAAGATAATGCAATGAAGTTTGACTCTTTTACTTTCTCCTTTAAATCTTGTTTTTCCACTGTAGCAAAATAGTTTTCCCATTCCCATCTAGTGTTTACTGACCAATGTGAGAAAGGAAAGTGAGGAACATCTAAAAAAGATAATAAACTACAATATTCTAGATATTCTATCATAGGACGCCCTTTGGGAAAAATATGAAAAACAACACTCATCTGAATAGTTTTTGACAGATTTGCTTCTTCCATTGCTTTTCCAAATTGAGCCTCAAGTGTACCTTGACATGCAACAAGCTTTGACATTCTTTGGTTATGCTCTTCATATTTCACAACATACTTAACATGAAGACATTTTTCCTTTGATTTCCATTGTACGACTGATTGTTCCTTTCTGTCTATGATTTTTTTTCATAAACTTTACCGATATGCTTCTCTATAGTGTCAAGCTTTAGCTACAACTTCTTATCTCTTCTACATTTCCAACTACAAATCATACACATGCACTTTGTTGCACTTCCAACATCATTTTCTTTACCCACTGGTACAATGATGGGTACTTTGACAACCAACCAAGTTGAAAATTCCTTGTCATTTCCCACTCGTGCCCCATTTTTTATTTTCCTTTTCTTTTCTTGCTACCAACATCATCCTGATCCAAGTCAATTATCTCATTTTGGCTAACTATGGTATCCCTTGGAACATCTTCTGTGGTATTTCCATCCTCATTTGATACATTTATTTCAATGACAATCTCACCTTGACCTTTCGGTGGCAATGAGGTATTGTGAATGCCTTCTTCATTAATATTTGTGGAAGAGTTGATGATGTAGATCCATCTTGATCTGATGAATCAAAAGCATTGCCAATTCCAAAGTAATATTGTATGGTACCTCTATGTTTTGGGTGTTTTGATGGCCTCCCAGTCCCTTCACCACCCTGAGGAGTCTTACCCTTGTTGTTCGACATATTGATCTCTCACTTCGAATAAAAGCTAGAAAAAAATGTCTTCTTATTTAAGGATAGAGAATATAAATCCCATTCCCTACTTAATATCATATTTCAGATTGAAGCAAGAATGCAAAAGAGATAAAGAAATCTTATAACACTATGAAGAAATGATCACTAACCTTTAGGTTTATATTTTTAGCTTTCGTTGACTTTTGAACTGAGAATTGAACAAAATTTTTAAGAATAAATGATACTTTTGATTCTATTTATATCAATCCATATTTGGAAAATTTCGTGGGATTTTTAAATGGTATATTAAAAATTTGGTGAATCTTGCATGCTTATACAACAATGATGTAGATATGGAAAATGTACTGATTGACAGTACACACCTAATCCTGATTTTCTAACATCATTTCCTCCTGAATCATCTTCTTGGCTTGTCATCAAATTCCTCTCTTAACTGGATTAGATCAATTTTATCTAATTAATTTTTCATCTCCTATTTTTTTTTTTTAGACTACAGGAATCGGGTAGCACAACCCCCTATAAACTGCAGTGCGCCTGGTAAACTTTTTAACGTGACCGGCGGCGCTGGCACGACATGCCCTCCGGCACCACTGATGGGAGACTAGAACTCGTGACCAGTAGAGTCGCAACGGAATTACTTAGCCAACCGAGCTAGGGCCCTTGCCCAATTTTTCATCTCCTGTTAATTAAATAAATCATTTTTTTTTAATTAACCTCATAGTCTCTATTTAATTAAATAATCCCTTTTATTTTATTAAATATCTAAGGTCATCTTATTAAATTAAATCAATTCTTATTTAATTTAAGCTAATAACATCTCTCTTTAATTAATTAAATAAAAAATCTTTATTTAATTAAGTCTAAATCACATTCCTCTCAATTTTGATTTAAATAAATCCTAGAATCTAAGTCAAAATTGTCACATCATCTAATCCTAATACATGTCCCATCCTCTAGCTTTTACCACTTGCACATGAAAATAGATTTAATTCATTTATTAAATCCCTATTTTCTCTCAACATGGCATAATGGAGGAATATTCTCTCAAATTTGAATTCAAATCCAAGTGGAATTTTTCCTTCCAACAAGACATTTACTTCACCTAATAAGTCCTTTTTCCTTGAGCCAAGTGGCATTTAAGACATTCTTGTTGCCCAATTTTCACCTACGGGCTAAATCAATTGGGCAATATATGTTTCAGAGGTTCGTTAAAGCCAAATGGAGACATTTACATCAAGGGTTAGGTCCTTATCTGGTGCTACCTCATAGGGAAGCCTATAGTGAAGCCTCACCTCAGTCATATTTGGCATAAAATCCATCAGAGAAGAAGATCGGCAAGACCCCCTTGTTGTCTTGTTGACTAGCAATGCCCTTTGTTTGTTCGAATGCATTAGTCGCGAGGACATTCGGGTCGCCAGGAGTTGTCATGTATCTCTTTGCTTGGAAATATGTCACATCGAAGGTTGTTGGTAGGGCCGACATCGTGGAGAAGAGTCCACATTCACTAAAAGATCTCGATGAAAGGGGAGGTCACCCCGATATGAAAAAAGGGTCGCCCAAGGACAGGATGGTCTCGGGGAGATGTCTTCCCGAAAACATGAGGTCTTGTCAACAAGTGTGAAGCGAGCTCGCTAAAGGATTTTTCCTTCAGCATAGAGTCTTGTCGATCAAGCGAAGTCTCCTCAAAAGAGGGTCTGTGCTCGCTAGGAGATGGAGGCTTTAGTATAAAGTCTAGTCGAAAGATGAAAGTCCCGTCGATAGAGTGGTGCCTTCAATATGGGGGCATGGTTTTGGGGAGATCTCTTGGTGACTAACGAAGGTCTAGGCAAAGGAAGATGGCATCAGGGAGAATAGGTTGAGCTCGCTGAGATGTCTCGGTGACCACAGTAGTGTCTCACCAAAACTGGATGCCTTCGGCATAAGACGGTGGTCTCAGGGAGATGTCTTATGGTCAAGTGGAGGTCATGGCGAAAGTTGTGAGCTCGGTGAGAGGTCTCGCCAAGCAAGAGCGGTCTCCTTGAAATGAAACGAGTTTGGCAAAGGGATTGAGTTTGCCATAATGTCTGGGTGAAAGATGGATGTCTCGGTGAAGGGAGGCATCATCGGTGAGAGGTCTCACCGACCAAGTAATGTCTCCCTGACTAAAAGAATGTGACTCATCGCCGACAAGAGGAGTTCCATAGGATGTCTCACCGACCTGACAGGGTCTTGCCGAGATGATGAAATGGGCTTGATGAGTGAATTACCTTCGATAGGATGTCTTGCTGATGGTTGTTGCTCCTGCTGACATGTTTGGTGCCTTTGATAACATAATGAGCTCGCCATGATATCTCGACAAATGGGGGTAGTCTCACCGATAGATTTTTCCTGCGGTGTGATATTTTGAGATCAGGGAGAAGTCTCCCCGACCCGATATGTCTCGCCGACCATTGTGAACAGGAGGGTAGGTTCCTGCCGAAACAAGATGAATTCTACATGAGGTCCCGATGACCAAGGGAAGTCTCACCAAGGGGATGTTGCATTCGGTATAGGGTTGTGATTTCGGTGAGAGATCTCACCGATACAAAAATGGTCCCACCGAAATAGAATGAGCTCACAGAGAACAAGGTGCCTTTGTTAGGAGGTCTCACTAATCGATGGGGATCTTGTTGAAACGAAATGATAGGAGCTTGGGGAGAGTGGAATGTGCTCAGTGAAAGGTCTTACCAAAGGGTGAAGGTCTCAGTGATGGATTTTCCAATGGAAAATAATATCGATATGACCAATGGGAATACACCATGATGTCTCCTTGACCAATAGGGCTCGCCTAGAGATCGGTTTGTGTTCGCTGCGAGGTCTTCCCGACCCGATAGGGTCTTACCAAAATGAAAGTGAGCTCGGGGGGAGGAAAGGGTTGGCATGAGCTCCTGCCAACTGATCATGATCTTCCTGAAGGTTTATTCCTTCGGTGTGACATCAATATACTCTCATTGATATGGTTCACAATGTGAGATCAGGGAGACTCTGAGAGGAAGTTTTACATTTGATATAATGTCTTACCGACAGGATGAGGTCTTGTCGATGGTTTCAGGGATGCCGAGTTGACTTTAGCAGGTCGATATAACTCCCGCCGATAGTCCCAAGCTATGTTGATAGCTACTATGTGGTATAATCACATTGGTGAGACACTTCTAGTGTCTCACCGAGATACGATTTTGATGAAGAGCTTTTGACTGCCCAAGGAGTCTATGTGGCATTTTTTCATCCAATCAGGGGGAGCTATAGGCAAACCATTGGTGGCTTGACCTCTCTGAAGAAAATCAATGGAATGAAGGCAACCTTGATCTACTTTGTGACCAGGGGTGATGAATCAGTTCGAAGGAAATGGTGTTGTCTCTATGGAGGCTGACTATGGGGAAAGTCTGATGTTGTTTCTAGAAGAGATCAACTTGCAAAAGAATCTAGAGTGGGAGTCAGGTGGAAAGGAGGAGGAGGCCATGAGTCACGGTAATAGTTGGAATGTCAACTCGTGAGGGTCGATAGACATTAATGAAAGGCATCAGAGCATTCAAAGTGGCTCTAATGGAAGTTCAAGGATGGACATGGAGACTAGAAGTAAATACGGTAGTTGCAAAAGGTCAAGGAGGCCATTCCTGGAGTGAATCCACACCAACATGGACCTGGGGGTTCAGCATTAATTTCATTTAAAAGATCTAGGGGAAGATATTTCTGAAGATGAATATTTTTTTGTAAGCCTTAAGGGGCTGACACAATTTTTTGGTATATATGGAATTTTTTCCTTTTTGTAAAGGAGTTCTTGGTTAGGAAAATTTCTGAAAGAGCATTATTCAAACTTTGTAACTCATTTCTTTAATGAATGATATAGATCTGTAACACTGTGTCTCCTTTTTTTTTTGATAGAAAGTCATTTCCTTCACAGATTTTCTTTGTTGTTTTAGTGACTGGTTGTGAGTTGCATGATAAGGTTCTATGTGATCCTTTCTTTTAGCAGATTCCTTCAGTACTAGATGCAAAGGATATTATGTCACAAAGTTGGTTCATGTTAGTGATCTCTTTCTATTGTGTTTATATCTGAGAAAGCATCTTTGTTTTCCTTGTGTTAAGCATTAGAACAATCAGAACCTTACATAGACTAGTTTTTATAAACATAAATCTTTGTATTGGGAGATTGTTTAGCTCTATTGAGATCTTCAGTGAGTTTTCTATAGTATTGTCATATTTTTATCTTTGGTGTATCACCTGATTAGTGATAGGTTTTAAATTCAAGTATATCCTTCTTACTCTTTTCCTTATCATTCTTTCATTTTCTCAAGATAACACAAAGGGGAACCAACCCATAGTCTGGAGGTTCACTTCATTCCCAGGTCACCCACAACCTGGAAGTGTTCCCATGTGTCAATAGGTCGCTACAACTAATAGCTTAGCAAGGGTGCAACTTTATTTGACAACAATTCCTTGTCCCTCTTACATGTCATTTCACTAATTTCAAATATCACCTAATTGTATTTATGGGCATAGTCATCAAAATGTGCACATCCTTCATCCATCCATCTCTTGACAAGTGGCACTTTGTCATTGGTTCAATGTTAGTCCCACATTGCTTCATTTTGGGAATTTATCCAGCTTGTCATTCTATAAATAAGAGGATTCATTCCTCATTTCATCATCCACAATTTGAGAAAACTTACTCTACTCAAATCCATCTTCACGCACTTAGCATTTTCATCATTTTTATCAAAAGTATAGCCAAGTTATGCAGGTTTTTAATCATGGAGCTTCATTGAATCTTCAACAAAGTGGATCACTCTTCATCACTCATCAAGATTGTATCATAGGAGTTGGGAAAGGGCCAAATTTGACATAAAATTGGCACCAAATCCCCCATAAGATCAAGAGTTTGCATTGCTTGTTAATAGGATTTAATCTATCTTATTGCTTTTTGTAGTGTTCTTGCTTTCATTCCTATTTGAGCATTGTTGAATGGATTTTATGGGGAACTTATGGGGAACTTAGATTCTAACTTGCATTTCAATCCTCTAATGTGTGTATTCTTTTTGTTTTGTAGGTATTAGGATCTTGGTTCATCCATTTGGCGCTAGAAGGAGGGCTACCTAAAGTTTAAATCATGTTTTTTCACCAAAATTCTGTAATTTTTTCTATTTTTGTGTGTCAACAAGAAACTCCACCAGTAGCAGACTAGCATCATAGTTTAGAATCACTAGCATCCCAACATCGCCATATAGAACTTCTACAAATTCTAAACTTTGATGCTCTATGTTTCTTTCCCACAATTCAAAATCTCAAACAGTGTCACTTAGTCTTTTTCACATGCTAGAATCTTTCTAAATTGCAAACTCCGCCGCTAGCCAAAATAGTGATGCCTTCATGCTCTCCATCCTTGTTGCAGAGCAATGCTGACTGGTAAGCAGTGCTATATAGCACCGCTGGATACTATAAACTGCATTGCCTTTACAAGTTACACCACTAAAGGGAAGTAAAAAGTGAAAGTTAGCTTTATGACACATGCTTTTTTTCAAATTCTAGTCATTTGGATTGTTCTCTAATCTTCTAACCTCTATTTTTGTAGATCTGGCTAGTTTTATTGTAGGTTGGCTTGATCAAAGGTGAAGAGGAAGAAAAGCATAATGACATCATTCTTTCATGGTACCAAGTGTTTTTAAACACTTCAGTGTTTGTTTAACACTCTTAGATAACTCACCATTTCTCTTAAGAAATCTTGTTATCTTTCATGCTTAGGACCTACTAGATTTCTTTTGGTATCTAAAAAGAACATTTCAATTCTTGCTACAAAAGGGCTTAAAATTAACTTTAGGACAAACTCACTAGATTTGGTTTAAGGATTAAACAATTGAACAAGGAAATCTCCACATTTGATTTGGGTCTATAAAAAGAAGTCATTATTGCTTTGTGAGGTTAAAAATAACATGTGCTACTTTTTTTTGTAATTGCTTACTCAAATTAATACCATTGAAAATATGTATGCGCTTCTATTGTGCCTCACGATGATCTTGAGAATCAAAAGGCTTTCTGGTGGTCTTGAGTTGGGTAAAGTAATTTCCTCCACACTTCATTTTTTGGGATTAAAATTGAACACGTCTTGTGAGTGTGAGTGGAACCTATCATGTGTATTCTCTCTTTGTTTCTCAACAAATATCAATCGAGTTACATATATGTTTTCTTGCTATTGTTTATCTTAGAGGGCCTACCTTGGGGAAAAAGTACTTTCCCAAGGGAACAACTCAACTAGTAGCACTCTAAAGCCAAGAGTATTTCCAACCAAGATATAAAAGTGGGTACTGGAACAAAGGCCAGTATCAAGCAACTAGTTCTGATGAGAAGGGTAGCAATGGTCTCTTGCCTCGATGGATCAACTCCTATGAATGAAAAGTATGAATTAAAACCCTTGTCATAGAAAGGCCAAAATCTCTATCTATTTGTTGGTGCAAGAATGGTCATTATGAAGCTTCCCCGCACTTTTATGGTTTTTAGTAGAAATGGAAAGTATTCCATGGGAGTTCATGGGTGTTGATGCTTGGCTACCCCATAGAAGTGAGTTCGATGGAGGGGAGCCAATGGGGTCAAGCATCTAACCATTCACTAAAAATAAGCATAGCTAGACTTGTCCAAGTGGGGGCTCAACAAATATAGTCTTTCATATCCATAGGATTGTGCTTGTTATTGGTTACAAAACACTTTTCTTGTTCAAAAAAATTTGGAAAACAAACATTTAACATCATCATCAAAACTTCAAACCCTTTAGGAAGCAAATACAATTGACCAAATTCATGTGTTATTGCTTGCCCTTGGGATTTTATCCTTAGAGGTTTCTAAACACTTGGATTTATATCTCAATTTGCTTACTAAAGTTAACAATAGGTAACCCTTGCCTTGATTTCATCAAACTTCCACATAATATACTTTTTGGAATAAGAAGAAGTTGAGACATTGGATATCTAGTTTGAAAAGCTAATGAAGAAGTGTTTGTGGTAAAAAAAAATCATTAAGAAAAGATTAAAAACAATTGAATCCCACACATGTGTCCCCAATGATTTCATGCAAGATAAAAATATGAAAACCAAGAATAAAAGCTCTCAGTCCAAAAGAACATCAAAATCATCTCTCAATGCTATACGAATTTAGATGAAGATTGCTTTTCAACTTTTACAGGAAAGCTTCAAGAAACAACCTAGATTGTACTCATTCTATTATTGTCAAAATCCAAATATCTTTTGGGAATTTGAACACCTTGTCTAGAGTAAAGCATGTTCTTCAAAACTAAGGTCTTGAAAATAAGAGTCCTTTTAGGTTCACCTAGGATCAAAAATCAAAACTTTCACCCATCTTTCAAACATCAAAGCCAAATCATCTCACCATCAACTCTTGAAAATTTTTGAAACCATCCTTCATGCTAGGCTTTTTGGAAAATTGAAATTGTTGAAACGAAGTCCTTAGGGAAAATCAAAATCTTTGAAATCGTTGAATCAAAACATTAAAACATCTTTGGTGAGGTATATGAAGATGCATCCTTCTTCATGTGCTTAGTCAAATCATCCAATCGTCTTGTTTAACTAGGTATATGTAGATGCATCCTTCTTCATATACTTGGTGAAATTATCATCTTATTTGATTAGGTGTGAGTAGATGAATCCTTCTCCCTACACTTAGTACAATTATCATATTGTGAGCAAGCCTATTCCATAGATAACATCCAACATCTTGGGATCTACTTGTTCATTATCCAAAATCAAAACAACAATCAAAATAAAATCAAGGTAAAATCATAAAATATAAAATCAAAATCCAAATCCAAGAAGCCAAAAAGTCCCAAAATTTTAGCATCCCCCTCAAGATTTGTCAAGAGTGCAAGTCATCCAAAGAATTAGAGATTCATCTCCCATATTCTTGAAAATCTATCCTTATTTTATGGTTCAAACTAGATATCAACATAATAAGAACATGGAAGCCAACAAAGAAACATCCACTTCAAGTGACCTAAGTCAAACAAATTTTGAAATGAATCTCGTTGGATCAAGCAATCCTCTAACTAAATTTTCTTCATCATCACAAAATCCTCAAGAGGAAGACCAAGTGGAGGATCTTTCCAATAATCCCTTTAGAATGTCACAAGTGCAAATTACTAAGATGGTCCAAAATCCTGAGAATCATAAAATTATCAACATCATGATGAGACTCAACCCCTCACTATACATTCTTGAATTAGCAAAGCAAGGGGCTAAACTCCCTTCTAATTTTGATGTGAGCACTATGGTGGAACCATCTTTTGAGGTCATGCCTCTAATTTTAACCATGCCTCAAATTTCAACCACACTCCCCATCCAAAACATCACTCAAAACATCTTGCAAATCACAACATCCATTGCTCCAACTCAACCCATTGTTAACAAGGGAAGCACATTTCTCAATGCACTACAAACACATCCCCTCATAAATAATCAAGATTTGGACACAAACACCATCTTGGGACAATCCATACCCCAAAATCCATTACACCCATATGTCCCTCTCAGATTTCATGATCCCAATAACCCATCATCATCATTTCTTGCATCAGCCCAAACCTCTCTCCCCACAACCTCACAAGGAGAAGGTGACCTATTTGGACCAGTGGGAATTTTTGACCCTACAACTTCATCATTTCCCCAAGGGAGTCTACCACTCACATTTCTACCACTTCCACCATTTCCATCATTACCCACACAACTTCTTGGCTTAGGGATTCTCCCTTTACCAAGTATCAATCAAAATAAAACCAACATCCCAAACATCAATCAAAACATCATGCCAACAATAGATGGAAACCACATAGACAATCACCACATCATCAATCATCCCTCAAAACATGGTCTCTCAAGGACCAAACATATCCATCACACCATTCACCACCAATACGACGGTGCCTCTCATCACCTTAACAAGAACCATTCTAAATCCACCACCACTACCTCCACCACCAAACAAAAATACATCAAATAAATATAGAATTGCATTACAAGCTACTCAACAAGATACCTATCAAAAGGAACTTCAAAAAATCTAGAACTGCTAAGCTACACAACAAGCTGCTCAAGTAGAGTAAGTCGCTCAAGCAACGCAAGCCACACAAGCAACGCAAGCCACTCAAGCCGCACACCAAGCACACCAAGTGTAATAAGAAAAATAGGATACACAAGCCCAAGCCTTATTGCAACATCAACAACAAGCTACTCAAGCTGCACAAATCGTACAAGCCCGGGCTTAGGCTCAAGCACAAGCTCAAGCGCAATACCAAGCTCAACAAGCATATGCACAAGCACAATATCTTGTACAACAATAAGAAGTCCAACACCAAGCATATCAACAAGTGCTAAAGCAATACCAAGACTGAAAAGAAGCAACCCAACTAGCATCCCAACAAAAATAATTGTTTGTGCAACAACATTAGAAAGCCTGGCAACATGTAATACTAACACAACAACAACAAGACCAGCAACAAGCATTGTTGATGTAGCAGCAAGTACAAGCATATGTGGCTCAATAGAATATTGGTATGGGTGTTATTATAGAGGAACTCTCAACTCTAAAACAAGGTAAGAATAAATCATTTGCTTCTTTCTTACAATGATGGCGATCCAAGGCCAAACAAAGTAAATCGGTCATGCTATAAGAACAACAAGTGTGCACCATCATATCCAATCTTGAGGGAACCTTGGCTTTCCATCTTAAAGTGCAAGGCATCACCACATATGACTAGCTGATCTCCAAGGTGCTCAACATCTAATGATCCCTTATGACACAATCTGGAGGATCACCTGCATATCCTGAACAACAACAAAATTTCCCATCCACAAGTTACAATGATAAACCTTGCACATGGGAAAGGAACAAAAATATTACCAACGATGGTGTCGTCGACGCCAAAGTTGTCATTTGTGCTCCAAGGAAAAACACCCAAACCTACCAACAACTGCAAAATAATGATCACAAAAACACTCAAACCACTGTGGTATCACAACAACAACCAACCAACAATCAAGAAATCAACAACGTAAATGATCAAAGGGGACCACTCCAGCAAAATAAAAACTCCCCCAAGCATAAGTACACTGCCCTTGGGGAACCACTCAAGGTCATCATGAAGAAATTAATAAACAAAAACCTCATCAAGGTTCCCACCTATGAGAATTATTAGGAATTAGATGTGAAACCACCTTGGTACAATGAAAACTAGCTTTGTGACTTTTAGAAAATTAAAGGGCACACCACTAATAGTTGTATGAGGTTGAAAAACATAATCCAGGACCTCATTGATCAAAAGTTCATAAATGTGGAGTAGTCATTAGGAAATTAGAACCTCAAAATATACATGAAGTCGATGCCTAACCATAACAAAGGGAGCAATAACAAAAACAAAGGAAAAGACACCTTCAAGAGTGTAAATCATGTGTACGATCATGTCATCACATCCATGGATGAGTATTGTGCCACTCTCACCATCAAAGGAGCCCATGTTGATTGTGGAGTCACCACAAGAGGTGGTAAAATTACCATTGTAGGGTCATCTCAACCAAACAAAGCACCCACATACAATTCAAGATCTATTCCCAATGGCTACAACATCCTTGATCAGCTTAAAAGAACCCAAACACAAACCTCCATCATGGAGTTGCTAAAAATTTCATCCACCCACAAGAAGATCCTTGAAGAAGCATTAGCCTCATCCACCATCTTCATGGATCTTGATCTGAAAAAATTCTAAGCTATGGTTGGAAACATCATTACACCAAACCTCCTCATGTTTTCTAATCAATATTTTCCTACTCAACCATCTCATAATCAAACACTCCATCTAGAAACCCTAGTGCATAAAAATAAAGTTAAGTGAGTCCTGGTGGATGGGGGTACAGGCTTGGACATTTGTTCCCTCAATCTCATTAAAAATATGAAGATATCTAAGGATTCCATCGACAAAGGTAAAGTATAACAATCAGAGCATACGATGATCAAGAAAGAGTGTCCCAAGGCATAATCCAAATCCCTATTCAAGTAGGGCCAATAATCATGGAAACCACTTGTCAAGTCCTAGACCTCAACTTGCCTTATAACATTCTCCTGGGATGTCTATGGATCCATGCAATGCAAGTAGCTGCATTGACCTTTCATCAATGTGTCAAGTTCACATATGAAGGCCAAGAGGTCACCATCCATGGAGATCCCAAACCATTCTCTTACTGCAAGAACCTAGAGGAAAAATACTATTAAATTCCTCAAGTACCTAAAAATGATGAAGGTCCATCAACACCATACATTGATCCAACCACTCTCGCTTCCACTTTTGTGACAGAGACACCGGCCACTCCTTCCATTCCCACCATCTTTGATATCAAAGTCATCATCTAGGACCATGGATGTGGAAACTATACAATTCCCAAAAATTCTTTTATGGTAGGAGAGTTACCACAATCTCCTAGATCACAAGGATGACCACAACCAAATGAAGCCTCCACATCCCAAACATCCACTGCAAGATATACCAACTTCAGAAGTTGGGGAAATCTTAGTCAAGAAGTAATAGAGGAGGACCCATCCCACCTCCTATATCAAGACAATAGACTGGCAGCTAATCTACCAATGGATGACAACATCAAAGGTTTTCAAATGATGCTCGCCATGGGAAATGATAGAAACCAAAGAATTTAACAAAATGAAAACAAGCTTCTAATACCCCTCATTCTTAAGACGTGAATGAGAAATACTGGCCTTCGATGTACCCCTCTGAGTATAACCATACATGGATGAAATCCCTTGGTTAAGAAGGTCAAAACTCTTCAACAAACAATAGCCAAACTTTGCTTACCCATATCTACTAGTTGAGTCATAGACAATTTCACACTTGACATAACCAATGTCTACAACAGTAGTGATGACGAAGACCCCATAACCAACCTACCTAGGTTTTTTGAGGACACCACCCTTTTCTTGATTAGCACCTTATCATATGAGTCTGAAAAAAAATCCCATAAAATTGTTGGATTTGTTGCCTTAATCTCATAGGCTGAAACCTCTAAGAAAGCATGGTCACTGTGACATTCTTGTTGTTTGGATGACTAACAGTTTAACCTTGTTTATTGCTCATGTCGCTGAGACAAAGTTGATGTCTTGCTGAATGAAGTCTGTCATTGTGACCTCTTTTTTTTGGTATGACCTTGTGATGAGTGAAGACCTCTGGCCGACAGATTGCTCTTATTGAGTGTCGAAGAGACTCATGGCGACTAATGTTTTTGGGGAGACCTTTGGCTGAAAGGCTTGCTTCAGTGTGATGTCTCATCTATAATGGTGAGTCTCACCGATGGGTATACATTTGGAGTCTTCGCGGTAACACAAAGGGTTTGGCAGGAAGTCTTGGAGACCGGGAGAAGTCTCACCGATAAGCAGAAGTCATCGGGGTGACTTGAACTCTTAGGAAGATCTCTTGGCGACTGGGGAAAGTCTCACTGATGGTGAACTCGGAGTAACTCAAGGGTCTTGGTGTGAAGTCTCAACGATGAAGGATTGTCTTGGTGACAATGTAACACTCGAAGACATCAGGGAGACCCTTGGTTGAAAGGCTTGTTTTGATATGATGTCTCATCGAATATCGAAAGTCTCGCCGACAGCATGTGGGGTCATTTGTTCGGTGTGACTCTTGGCGAATAGTGTTTCAGGATAACATGGAAGCCTCGATAAGAAGTCTTGCTGAAGGATGATTCTCTCGCCAACAGTGGAACACATTGGTATGACTTGAAGGTGATCGGTATGAAGTCTTGGCGACTTGTGAGGTCTCGTCGATGGAAAAGCCAACATTTTGGTATGACTTGAACAAAGTCTTGTCAATAGTAAATGGTCATCAGTGTAACATATGATTTCAATAAGAACTCTTAGTGAAGGTGATAAGTCTTGCCGACAAGTGGATGCTTCAAAACAACATGAAGACTTGGTGGGAGGTCTTGGTGAGAGTGAAATGTCTTGCCGATAGTATGAATCTTCGGTGTGACTTAGGACATCGATATGTGGTCTCACCAAAGAGTGATAGTCTTGCTGAAAGGAAAGCTGAGGTTGATGTGACTTGAAGAATTCGGTATAATGTTTGGGAAAAGAGCGATAGTCTTGCCGACTGATGAACTATTTGGAATACCTTGTGATCTTCAGTGTGAGGTCTTGGCAACATGGAAAAGTCTTAGCGATACCTCTCTGGACTTGATGTAACCTCTTGCTAATAATGAAGACTCTTGGTGATGGATGTGCAATTGGTCCTATGGCATCGGGGAGACATGGTTAGTGTCTCATAGACATGTGACATAGGTTGAACACCTTTGACCGTTGGAAGATCGTCCCACGTGGTACGATTTGGACCAATTAGAGAAAGCAGTTTGCTGAACCGTTTCTATGTGGAAGATTGGAAAACTAAAACATGAGGAAATGGAAACATCTTCGATGATAACAATGCTAAGCTGTAGATTGTTGTTTGACAGTTATGATCTTGAACCAATTCACAGAGTTGAATGAGAATGAATGTATATACGTATGCATTGGACGTTCTGAAGTAGAGGGTTGATAAGCCATGGAGCTGAAGAGCCGAAAGCCAGAGAGAGAATGATAGAGAGAGGACTGAGTGGCTGGCCAAAAGGCCGAGGCCATGAGATCAAAGTAGAGGATTGAGAGGAAGAGTTAAGCTATTGGAATCTCTCGTGATTATGATTGCTTTGATTGATCTCTCAGGGATAGTTTGCTATCAATTGTATCCAAAATGAACAAGATGTAATCTTTGAAAGGCTAAGAGCCTAAAACTATGTTGTAACTTTCTATTGCTGAATAATACAATGGATCAAACTTTGGAGAGTGGGGTTTTTTACCCGAAAGGGTTTTCCCCACGTAAATTTGTGTGTTTTAATTTTGTCTCATCTTTCATGTCTATTGGTTCTGTTAGAGAATTTGTTAATGCATGCAATTGAATTTACATGTGTTTTCCTTAGAAGGATCAATGTGGGAAATGAACTGTGTCTGTTTCTGCTTTAGGACATAGTTGTATGTGTCTTTGAGGCAACCTGATCAAAATTAAAGTTACCAAAGGCACTACTGTTTGGAGTTTTAATTAGATGCGCTCCATTGATTTCCTTACAAAAATATTCCTAGTATACCTCTCACTCATTGATCACGACCAATGAGGATCACCAATTCTTGACACATTCGAAAATGATGAGGCACTCTCATAATTCATGGGACTATGGGATAATATTCCATGTGGGGATCATAAAGTATGATTTATCATCGAGCTAGATACACATGCATATTATGGGGAAACGATTGAATCCCTCAGTCATAAAAGCAAAAAAATTTGAGAATAATCTCTAGGTACTTGAGTAAAAACTACATTATGACACTCTTCGACCTAAAAATAGTAAAAAGAAAGGGCACATCCAATGGTGAAAACCTATCTAAGGCACATGAGGATGGGGGATTCAATCCTCCTCTGATAGCTCTCCATCAAGAAAAATCAGCGGTCCTAGCTGAAAAATGCATTCCAGTTAATTTGGGAATAGAGGAGATCTCGCACATCACATTATATACAAAGTCATTACTATCAGAAGAACAAGAAATCCTAGCTGCCTTCTTAAGAGAACAACAATTTAATTTTGCATGGAGCTATGTGGACATGCTCGGGCTCGATCCAAAAATTATGGTTCATTACCTCACAGTGTATCCTAAAGCAAAACCTATCATACAAAAATTGAGAAAAATGCATCATCAAATTGCCTTGCTAGTCAAAATATAATTGAAGAAGCTACTTGACACAAGATTCATACAACCAATAGACTATCTAGAGTGGGTGTCAAATTTGGTTCTTATTTTAAAACCTGATAGGGGCATCCAAATCTGCACAGACTTTAGAGACCTAAACAAATCATGTTCAAAGGATGATTTCCCATTGCCTATCATTGACATGATTGTGGACATGATAGTAAGACATGAAATGATT
This sequence comes from Sequoia sempervirens, assembly GCA_007258455.2. Taxonomy (NCBI): domain Eukaryota; kingdom Viridiplantae; phylum Streptophyta; class Pinopsida; order Cupressales; family Cupressaceae; genus Sequoia; species Sequoia sempervirens. The sequence goes on along the minus strand of VDFB02000013.1, from coordinate 61,642,917 downwards.
TCTCTAATGGACAGTTTCTTGGGATATAACCAAATAATGATTTCTAAAGAAGACCAACACAAAATGACCTTCACTTGTCCATGGGGGACTTACTGCTAGAATATGATGCCATTTAGTCTAGAGAATGCAAGGGCCACCAACCAAAGAGCCATGACATTAATCTTTCATGACATGATCCACAAAACTGTCAAATATTACATTGATGGCATACTAGAAAAATCCAGAAAGAGGAAAGATCACATAGCAACCTTGAGTGCTATTTTCGACAAGCTAGAGGAATACAAGGTCTACTTAAATCCAAAGAATTGCATCTTCGGCGTATAGTTAGGAAAGATACCAGGATACATAGTGTCAATGAGGGGTATTGAAATAGATCCAACAAAAGTGAAATAAATCTTAGAGATGGAGGCTCCCAAAACATTAAAACAGTTCAAAGGTCTCCAAGGTAGGCTTCAATCAATCTATAGATTCATAGCACAACTGGAAAACAAGAAAATTCCTTATTCTTACCTACTCCACAAGGGAGTAGCGTACAAATGGGATGACAAGTGTGAAGAATCCTTTAAAAAAATCAAAGAATATCTTCTCACACCTCTAGTCCTCATGCCACCAATCCCAAGAAAACCATTAATCCTCTATGTGTCAGCAACAACAATAGCCCTTGGAGCTCTCCTAGCTTAGCACAATGAAAATGGGATAGAGAGGGCCATCTATTACATCAGCTACACAATGGTTGGGCATGAGTTAAACTAATCATTCATAAAAAAACATTGTCTAGTGGTAGTGTTTACTTCACATAAATTTAGACATTATATGTTGGCACGAAAAATCAAACTCATCACCAAAATTGACCCCCTCAAGTACCTACTATCAAAAGCGATGCTCATAGGAAGGATGGTTAAATGGGTCATGATACTATCAGAGTATGACATTGAATATGTGGAGTGTAAACCAATCAAGGGACAAGTCATCACAGATCAATTTGTAGAAGCACCAATCTATTCAAAGAATCCATCTTCAATCTTAGTATAGCCAACCATTGGAAACTCTAATTTGATGGTTCCTATATGTAGCATGGATCAAGAGACAATTTTTTCTTCATCACTCCACAGGGGGGTCTGTATACCTAGATCCTACAAATTGGAATTCCCTTGTACTAACAATATTGCATGATACGAGGCTTTAACCATAGGTCTTAGAATAGTAGTGTAGTGGCACATCATGACCCTCAAAGTATATGGAGACTCCTAGCTAATAATAAATCAAGTAAATGACAAGTACCAAACAAAAGATGATAAGTTGACTCCATACAAAAATTTGGTAGAGAGCCTCAAAGAATCATTCATTGATATCACATTTGAGAAAATTCCCAAAGCAAACAACAGAGTAGTAGATGCCATGGAAATGATTGGATCCCTATTGGAAATCCCTCACAACATCTCATAACATGAATTCTTGGTAGAGCAGCTTCTTGTGCTTGCATTCAAGGTACTAGAGTCAAAATTTGTGTGTGAAATCATTACTCCCAGTGATCCCTAGTATCGGGACATTTATACCTACTTGTGAATATGGGTCCTACCTGCTGACTTACCCTCAAGCCTTAAAAGAACCTTTCTCAAGAAAGAATCTCGATTTGTCATCCTAGGAAACACCCTTTACCGTAGGATGATAGAAGGAACCTTATTACACTGCCTAAATGCTAAGTAGGAATTGACTACCTTAACTGAGGTGCATAACAGTATTTGTGGTTCACACTTGAGCAGAATGACCTTGGCCAAAAAATTGCTAAGGATGGGGTATTATTGGCCTACTATGGAAAAAGAAGCACATGACTATGTCAAAAGGTTCCTATAATTTCAGTAGCATGGGAACCTTATCCATGCTCCAACTCAAGAGATCCATTCTATTGTCACACCATGGCCCTTTTCGTAGTGGGGACTTGATCTCATTAGAAAGATAACTCCCACCTCATCCAATGGTCACAAATTCATCATAACCTCCACTGAGTACTTTATAAAGTGGGTGGAAGCCATCCCCATGACATACATCACTGGAAAAAAGATATCAAAGTTCATCCTAAACTACCTCATATGTCAATACGGTGTTCCCCAAGCTCTGATATCTCAGATAATGGGACACCTTTCAAGAATCAGGAGGTTGATGACCTATGCGATAAATTCAAAATCCAAAATTTATTTTCCACTCCATACTATCTCGAAGGCAATGGTCAAGCAAAAGCCATCAATAAAACCATCCTGAAAATCCTCAAAAATATAGTCAATGATGTAGGTCGTGACTGGCATCTATAGCTAAATCCTACCCTCTAGGCCTATCAAACTAGCATTCACACAGCAAAATGTGCCTCCCCATTCTCCTTGGTCTACATATCAGAAGCCATATTACCCATTGAGATTGAGCTCTCGTCACTAAGAATACCATTGCAAAACCTCATCATGGATGAGGACTACCAAGTATTAAGACTGAATGAGCTAGAGCTATTGGACGAGTGGTGTATGGACACCTTAAATCATTTGCAAGTCTATCAGAACTGGCTCAAGAGGAGATATAACAAAAAGATTATGAGAAAAACATTTTAGGTCGAAGAACTTGTCCTAAAGGAGAATCAGAAGAACATCTCAAATCCAAATAGCAAGGGAAGATTTGAACCCAATTGGTTGGGACCATTTGTTATCACAACAAGCTATAATTCAGGGGCATATCAATTATCAACACCCAAAGGGGAACCTCTATAGGAGCCCATGAACAACTCCCATCTCAAAAAGTTCTATGCCTAATTTTTCAAGGTATAGAACCAAAAAAAAAAATAGAAAATGTCCTGAAAAAATGGTCACCCTGATGAAAACCTAGAAAAAAGGAATCTTGGTGACAACAACAACAAAAAAATAAAAATAAAAATAAATCCAAAAAAATCAGAAAAAGGATTGAAAACAATAAAGAGAAAATCATCCTCTAGTGAAAACCACTTCAGTGGTGCTTTGGGCAAGTACCTTGGTGAAAACCTGGCAAACAGACACCTTGTCTAAATAACCACTTTCCATCCACCAAGATCTTCATGGCTTGTTCTACATCATCCATCCATTACCCTTCCATCATCCATCATTCATCGCATCCACATTATAACTTGGTCCTATGTTCATGTCATGATCCCTCCTAGTACTACTCAGTCCATTCTCAAGGTCAGTTTGTCCTACCTTTATCAGACTAGTCTATTGCAACATGTTGGGGGCATGTTCTTATTAGATCATATTTGTGTATGTTCTTGAGGTCCCTAAATTAGAAAATCCAAAAACATCATAAAATTAGAAAATCAAAAAACATTAGAAATTTAGAAAATCCAAAAACATAAAAAAATTAGAAAATAAAAAAACATCAGAAAGTTAGAAAATCCAAAAACATTCAAAACATATCAAAAATCCAAAAATAGGTTAAAAAATAAAAAATAGTCGTCTTGTCGAACTTTTGATCATCCCACGAGACACTTAGGTCAATCCCTTAGGATTCTGTCATAATAAACTAACAATCCATTTGTTCATATCTCATCAATGATCGAGTCCATGTCAGTCAAACTACGTGGTCTCTGTGTGTATAACATAGGAAAGGCTAATTTGTTGATCAGCCCCCAAGGCCCCTAGGATAGGTCCTTAGGTTAGTATCTTGGTCAAAATCTTAGAAAACCCCAAAACATTTGATAATTTAAAATCAAAAAATTTGGGAAAACTCAAAAATACCAAAAAATAGCCTCAAAACATTTTAGAAAACACCAAAAACATCCAAATATTTGAAAAATACATTTGGCTCATCTTGCTTTCACCCGCAATAAAAATCACTCACAATAAATCAATCATCATCCCCAACCTTTGGTAAAATAATTAGAAACAAGTCTAGTAGGTCAAAAGTGAAAACTCAAAACATCAAAGTCTCAAGTCTAGGGCAGTATGTAAACAAATTAGTCAACTCTTTGTGTCAATAGCCTATCATCCAATTAGTCCCATATCAAATCATCTGATATCATCATGTCCTACAATGCATCCTTCCTACAATGGACATCGACATCAAGCATCATCATAGTTTAGTCTTGGTTAGTGGTACTAAAGAACATTAGCTTGTTTTTTACTTTATCTTTGACTTATTACTTATCATTTTTGTGCTCATTTCAAGGACCTCTTGATGATGTCCAAAACAAAGGGATTTAGATAGATAGAAATGGGGCAATGATCATTATCTTTTTATCTATTTTTTTTGTTGGATATTCTTGTAAAATAACTTGGTCAATCATGCTTTGTTTAGGTGTAGGGAGGGTTTTTTAGTATCTTGTTGACCACATAGGAAGGCTTGCTTTCCTATGTTTTGGCCTGAGATATCTGAAATATTTGAACTACATCTTGAATAAGGTTTTGTATGCTAGGTGTGAACAGGAGCACTCTTGTCTAATTGTCGAGTCAAAGTCCATCACACTAGGTACACTACCATCCTGGCTCTTTATACCTTGATGCATCATTCCTACATGTGCTATCAAACATAAGATAATTGGTCCTTTGAAAATCCCAACTCCTCGAAAAGTAATCATCATCATCATCGTCCCGTGTCTTGTTGGAATCTCTTATTTTCTTCTATCTCTTGCTTTTCACATTAACATGGTACCATGATAGTTAATCAAAATTCATCATCATCAATGCATCCATCCTGCATCCACAAACCATCTGCATATCATATCATATCATATAAGAAACATTGATTATCTCACATGCATTGCATAATATAGATTGGTTATTCTAAGCATCTCATAAACCATACATCTATCATCCATTTTCATAATCATAAAAGCATAATCATATCATATCATGTGCATCTATATCATCCATTACATATAAACATCATAATCATCTTATTTATATCATCAATAATGTAACTATCATGGTACAAATCAGGATCAAGTGCGTATAATATATCAAAGTAGACATGAGGTTACCCATGGCTGATGATTGTCTACATCATCAAATCTATCTACATCAAATATTTGAGTTTAACTAATCTTGAACCTCTTTGTCATGAGATTGACCCTCAAATTGAACTTTTCGCTCGATCTCTTGAGGGGGCATTGTATTAGCACAATTATTTTAATAGGGCAGTAGTGGGGCATCTGAAAAAATCAAATAATTTTTTAATTTTGATCAAGGCAATTTATTCTTTGAAACAACGCAATGAGTGCCTTGCTTCAAAGAGGGGGAAAATGTAGACATGGAAAATGTATTGGTTGATGTCACACACTTGATCTTGATTTTCTAACATTGTTTCCTCCTGAATCATCTTCTCGGCTTGTCATCAAATTCCTCTCTTAACTGGATTAGATCATTTTTATCTAATTAAGTTGTCATCTCTTGTTAATTAAATAAATCATTTTTATTTAATTAACCTCATAGTCTCTATTTAATTACATAATTCCTTTTATTTGATTAAATCTCTAAGGTCATCTTATTAAATTAAATCAACTCTTATTTAATTTAAACTAACAACATCTCTCTATAATTAAATAAATCGAAAATCTTTATTTAATTAAGTCTAAATCACATTCCTCTCAATTTTGATTTAAATAAATCCTAGAATCTAAGTCAAAATTGTCACATCATCTAATCTATTATTAAATTAATCATATCTTTATTAATCTAATCCTAATCCATGTCCCATCCTCTATCTTTTTCCACTTTCACATGAAAATAGATTTAATTCATTTATTAAATCCCTATTTTCTCTCAACATGGCATAATGGAGAAATATTCTCTCAAATTTGAGTTCAAATCCAAGTGGATTTTGTCCTTCCAACAAGACATTTACTTCACTTAATAAGTCCTTTTTCCTTGATCCAAGTGGCATTTAAGACATTCTTTTTCCCTCTTACATGTCATTTCACTAATTTCAAATATCACATAATTGCATTTATGGGCACATTCATCAAAATGTGCACATCCTTCATCCATCCATCTCTTGACAAGTGGCACCTTGCCATTGGTTCAATGTTAGTCCCACATTACTTAATTTTGGGAATTTCTCCAACTTGTCATTCTATAAATAAGAGGCTTCATTCCTCATTTCATCATCCACAATTTGAGCAAACTTACTCTACTCAAATCCATCTTCAAGCACTTAGCATTTTCATCAATTTCATCAAAAGTATAGCTAGGTTATGCAGGTTTTTAATCATGGAGCTTCATTGAATCTTCAACAAAGTGGATCATTTTTCATCACTCATCAAACTTGCATCATAGGAGTTGGGAAAGGGCCAAATTTCACATCAAATTGGCATCAACTCCCCCATAAGATCAAGAGTTTGCATTTTTTTTAATAGGATTTAATCTATCTTATTGCTTTTTGTAGTGTTCTTGCTTTCATTCCTATTTGAGCATTGTTGAATGGATTTTATGGGGAAATTAGATTATAAATTACATTTCAATCCTCTAATGTGTGTATTCTTCACGTTTTGCAGGTATTAGGATCTTGGTTCATCCAGATACATTGTAATTTTCAAGGTGAAATGTGCCTTCAAATGTAATTATTTTTTAATGTTATGGGTAAAATAGGTCCTCACAAGCAACTATTTAAAAATTTTAATTGGAGAAATGTGTCTTCACAAGCAACTATTTGTTAAATTTAATTGGTGAAATGGGTCCTGATACAATGTTGTTTTAATAGTATTGTCGAATATGTAGGTGTTTTATTACATGCTTTCGAGATTCTGGGTGAAAATATTAATCGGTCCATTTGAAATGTGTAGTTTGTTATGATGAATTTATTGATTAAATATGCCTCATAAAAAAAATTGTTGGCAAATGGACTTGCATTGGACTGATACTTCGTAAAATTTGGGTGATTTGGACACCCTTTTGGGTGCATTTAATTCGCCAATTTTGACTTGGCCGATTTCTAAAATTTTCCAATTGGAAAAGATTTGCCACTAAAGTTTTCCCTGCTAGGTAGGGATAGTCATACATGTAGGTTTTTGCCACTATATAGAAGCTCTAGATATGTAGGACACAACACCATGCTTAGAAAAGGCTAGGACTATAAGGTTACCAAACAAATCTCTTCGTCGAAGGGTAGGGCCATCTTACCAATTTGGTAGATGTGCAGGGAACTGCAATAAGTCTATGGTTGGTGGAAAATTTCTTTAGTGATGTTTCTCCTCATGTAGTCAGTGGCCAATATTTGAGGAGGATATTTTGGACCATTTTTATTCTCTATTTCAGCAAGCTTGTTGAAGATATGTATGTAATCTTGTATCCATCTCTATGGAAAATTGTAAATGTGAAATGTTATCTTGAAATTATATAATGTGAAATAATTACTTGTATTAATGAAATGATTCTTTTATTATGAAATGGGAAATTTTGGAATGTTTTGTTTCAAATGTACATTAGTTGTTCAAAAGAAAATAAATTTTTTATTGCTCGTAATGTTAGTAGCATAAACTATTCACTTGTGTGTAAAACATAGTAAAATTATTGGGTAGAACAATGGGTATGTTACACGTGGTATCAGAGCTACTAGGTTTAGTTTTGGAACCTATGTTCTCGCTATGTTTCCAATCCAATATTATATGAGTCTAATGTTTGGAAATTCTTGTGTCAAGATGGTGCATCTCAAGATGATTGCAAGGAAGTCAGTAATAAGAAATGAGTGCTACCTATGGGCCAAGAAGCAAAGGGAAGCCATTGTTTGAACCATAGAGGGAACCAACTATGAAAACACCATTTGGTTGAGTGATACCAAGAATTTCAATCATGCCTTATCATGAATTAGTTAATAGAGGAGAAGGATGCAAGAGGTTATCAACTTTATACCTCCTACCTCACCAACCAAGTTGGATTCTTCACCACTTTCTAGAGATATGCCCTGAAAATGTAGTGTTAGTCTAGTCATGATATTTAGGGATCCTTGTGTTCTTCCTTTATCATAAGCTATTGTAATAGCATTGAGTGGTGAATTAGAGGGATATGCAACTTGAAACTATGCATCTAAGGATAGGTTTGAGGGTTATTTCCCTTTTGACGATGTATGTGAATTTTTTTTTGAGGGGTATACCCCACATAGTTATGTATTGGAGAGTGAATATGAGGGATACTCTCCCTTAGACTATTTGAATATTCATTCCATGTAAACACAAGGATATTGAAATCCTTTTTAATCTTAATGAAAAACATGTTTTGGAAAAACTTGTGTATGAGTTCTTTTACATAATTTCTTATGTGAATGTTTGTTCTTTTGAAATATTTTCTCTTAGAATGTTAATCAAACTTTCTTAGATATATTTAAAATGAAACCTAGAGGTGTAATTTTTCTTGGGAAAAATGGTTAGAACAAGAACTAAATTTGGGGAAAGTCAAGAAGTGGGCCAAGGTACTGAGAATGTTCAAGCCAATTTGGATCACATTTTGGCTATGATGGATGAAACAAGAGAAAGAATAGGAAACCTTGAGGAGGTAAGAGGGAAAGAAAGGGGGGAACAAGAAGTTCCAACTAATGAAGAAGTTCCCAATAATGAAGAAGAAGGGGAAAATTCCCATGATCATACTCAATCTAGTGAGCATGAGGATGATGAGTTACAATCTAGGTTGAAGGGAAACAAAAGAAAATGATTGGAAAGTGAGCTATCTTGTGACATGAGAAAGATCACACCTCTAAAATTTGAAGGTAGTACCAATGGGGATGTAGTGAAGGCATGACTCATAGAGATGGAAAAATATTTTGAAATTAGAATTTACTCTAAGGCCACTAAATCCATGTGGGGAGCATTTCAATTGGTTAGTGAAGCATCCAAATGGTGGATGAATAAGAAGATGGAGCTTGGGCTTAGTTCCCTAAGGATTACATGAAGTGAATTTGTTGAAATATTCCATAAGCGGTGGTCGCCTCAACTCTTCTATGACCAAAAGCTCACTAATTTCTAAAATTTGAAGGTTATTCCTTGGTGAATGAATATTGGCAGAAGTTCACTTGTCTCCTAAGATATGTACCCATGTACCAAAAGGATGAACGGTTTTGGATAAGGAAGTTCATTATGGGTTTTAATAACCAAATAGGTGGATAGGTATATATACGTGGTCCAACTACCATGTACCTAGTATATGAGAAATCCATAAAGCAAGAACAAAGGCTCAAAGCTATCTCAAACTACTGTGAGAAGAACCAAAAGAAGTTCAATTGGTCGTAGGCCAATCAAGTTTTGAAGAAGCCTAGTGAAGGAAAAGGTTTTAAAAGGAAAGGAGACAAAGGACCCAAAAATAATTTGATTGAACCAAGAAGGGATCATAGGGGAAGCAAAAACAACTACAAAAACTTCAACAACAATACTAGTGGGAATGATAGTATTCTAGAAGGCCTACGAAAAAGAGGGAACCAATGAAAGGATGTTTTACATGTGGTGGAAATCACTTTAAAACTAGTGTCCCAACAATTTGACAAGGTCACAACCACATGGGAACCCTCTTCCTCCTCAAAGAGCTACATTCTAGCAAAAGATACATGTTGCATTAGGCAATCAACAAGTGGAGTACTAGATTACTCTGGTAGAATTCTTAGGTACTTTATTTGGTACTCCCATCTCAATTTTAATAGATAATGGTGTCACGGAAAATTTTATTTCTCCTAGAATATTTAGTCAAATGTCTAGAAAATTTGGATACATGGAAAAGTCTTGGGTTATTGAATATAAAAATCAGATAAGAGCTAAGGTGGATTAATGTCTATTCAAAGCAAGGATTGAACTTTCAAGTTTCTCTATGGAAGTGAATTTGTATGTAGCTCCCTTAGGTTCATATTATGTCATATTAGGGATGAATTGGTTATGGAAACATAGGGCTAAAGTAGATTGTCATGAAAAAATAGTATAATTCTTAGATGATCTTGGAAACTGGGTTCCATTGCAAGGAACACCTAGAGAAGTTAAGCTATGACAAATATCCATTGTATAGATGCATAGAGAGAAGAAGAAAGGTTTTCAAATCTTCATAGTAAAAATGGAGAAATTTGAGGAATGCAAAGAGTTCATTTCTCAAGATGATGTAGTATATTATGAACCTCATGGCTCCCAAGATGTGAAATAAGGTGAGGTGGTGGAATCTAGAAAAATAGATATGGAGAAATATATTATCCTACAGAGATTTGTAGATGTATTTCCAAATTAACTACCTAGATTAACTCTCAAGAGAGTATTTTATTTCTCCATCGACTTAGTTCCAAGGTTAGACCCTATATGAAAAGTACCATATAGGATGACCACAACTGAATTAGTAGAGATAAAAGAACAATTAGAAGAATTGTTGTCCAAGGGATTGATAGGACTGAGTGTTTCACCCTGGGGAGCACCAATTATCTTTGTGAAGAAGAAAAATGGTACACTGCACTTATGTATTAACTATCACTTGCTTAACAAAGCAACAATAAAGAATAAAAATATGTTGCCATGTATCAATAATCTCTTTGATTAGATGCAAGGAGCAGCAGTGTTTTTGAAAATTGATCTATGTTCAAGTTATCACCAACTGAGAATCAAGGATAGGGATATTTTTAAAACAACTTTCAGGACTAGGTACGGTCATTATGAGCTTACAGTCCTACCTTCTAGCTAATGAATGCACTTGCAACATTCATGAACCTAATGAATAATGTATTTATGGACTTTTTGGATAGGTTTGTGTTGGTCTTCTTAGATGATATTTTAATCTACTCCAAAAATGAAGAGGAACATCATCAAAATTTAGAGATTGTTATCCAACGGTTAAGGGAGCATAAGTTGTACAAAAAACTATTGAAATATACTTTCTTTTAGAAGGAAGTAAAATGTTTGGGTCATGTGATTTCAATTGATGGGATTGCAATTGATCTAGTAAAGATAAAAGTAGTGATTGAGTGGCTGATACCTAAGAATGTGTTGGAAGTTAGAAGTTTGGCTGGGTATTATTGAAATTTCATTATAAAAATTTCAAGAATAGCTTTTCCCATCACTTATTTGTAGAGGAAAGGGAAGAGTTTTGAGTGGTTTGAGAAATAGCAAGTGGGATTTGATCTACTCAAGGATAAGTTGATCACAACTCTGATAGTAAAGGTACTAGATACTGATGGTAACTTTATTGTTATCACACATGCTTTAGGAGAAGGTTTGGGTGGAGTAATAGCCTATGAGTCAAGAAAGTTGAATCCTTGTGAGAAAAATTATGCTTGGCATGATTTTTAGTTAGTAGTTGTTGTCCATGCATTACGAATGTGGAGACATTATCTGTTGGGGAAACTATTTGAACCAAAGATGGATCATCATGGTTTGAATTATTTGTTTACTCAACCTAATCAGAATGCACGAGAAAGGAGATGGTTGGAATTGATATATGATTATGATTTCAACATTAGTTATATCAAGGGAAGGGAGAATCGGGTTGTTGATGCCCTAAGTTGTAGGAGGTATATCTCCTTAATGATGTCAATCCAAACTAACTTCAAAGTTCAAGTGTTGCAAGAATCCAAGGGTTATGAGTTTTATGAACAATTCAAGCAAGCACTCTTAGATAATCCACAAGATCAAAGGTACAAAAGATATCACTTATAACTTGTAGACATGTAAATTATCGTGATTGATATCATGCACTCGATTTTGATTCACTAATTTTGATTCTTCCTTAATCATGTCCACACTAACCAATTAATTGAATGATCTTTATTTAATTAATTTAACTTCCTCCTTAATTGAATAATACAATTCATCATATTATTTCATCAAAATTTCTCTTTGATTAAATAAATCAACTTTATTTAATCCCAATGTTCATTTAATTGAATAAATCATTCTATTTAATTAAATTTATCTCCCAACTATCCTTTCATTTGATTTAAATAACTCTCAATATCTAAATAAAATGTCAAATCAAACTAACTTCATCTAATTTAATTAATCCTAATTAACTCCTAACACTAATCCTCCATTCCTCTAGCTTTTTCAAGTTGCACATGTAAATCAATTTATTTGATTTATTAATTCCTCCTATTTTCATTCAAATGTGGCATATTCTTGGAATGTTCCACATATTTGAATTCTCCCTCCTAAAGGAATTTTGTCCTCCAACTTGGCATTAAGGCTCTTACATGTCCTCTCCTTGAGCTAACTTTCATTAAAGGCACTTACATCCCCTCTTTTGCAAGTCACTTCTCCAAATTCAAATTCCACCTACATGAATTTAACATGCACATTGTTCAAAATGTGCTCCACTCTCCTTAATTAGCATGTTGACAAGTGGCACAATGCCATTGGTTCAAATATTAATCCCACATTCATCCTATTCCTCATTCTTCAACTCTTCTCTATTATAAATAGAGACCTTCTCTATTGATTTGGCATCCATAATCCATGTAAGATCATTATGCTCATTTGAATTGACAATCATTCACAAGTTTATGCAAGGTCATTGTAGTCATTTTGAATTCAAAGTATCCATTTTCATCCACATGTCATCCATATTAGCATAATGTTTCATCATTGATAGCAAGCATATTGGCATTTTGCATGAAGGATCAATCAATCATCATCAAGCTTATCAAGGAATTGGCAAAGGGCTACTTTCCACATCGAAGTAGCACTAATTCCCCCATGGGATGCTAGTTTGAGCATTTTGAATAATATTTCATTAGCTTTTATTTGATATTTCATCTTGTTTTCTTGTTCTTGTGTTTCAAATTAATTTCATGGGGAATGTTAACTTGTTTAAGGACTAATGTTTGCTTGTTTTTCGATGTTTGAGTAGGTTTAGGCAAAGCATTCTACATTTGGCACTAGAAGGAGGGCACAAATCTTAAAATTAACACATTTTTTTGGTCAAACCTATTGTTTTTTCTTTTCTATTTCTTCTCGGGATACAACAAAATTGAAGACAAACAACATCGATGCTATCACTCCAACGTCGCTATATAGCGATGCTATCATTCCAACATCACTATATAGCAACAATGTCATTGTATCTGAAGGATGACGTTGAAGTAATTCTCTTGAGGGCTAGATCATCCAAATTTCAAAGGGTGATGTTGGAGAAAGTAAAAATGCAATCGTGGTCTCTATTTTTCCATAGAGAGATGATGGTTTCCACAGAGTGATGCTAAAGCCTCCAAATAGTGACAACTTCATGGATTGTGACACTAGGTTGGGGTAAAAGGTCAATTTCTAGTTTTATTTTAACATGTGCTTTTTTATATTGATCACCTTTGACTTTTAACCTATTTTGCGCTCTATTTCTTGTAGGCTAATCAACTTGTGTAGGTATGGTGATCAAGAAGAAAAAGAGGAAACAAAGGGGAGGCTTCTTGTGGCACCTTCTTTTTCATGGTTGTAAAAAAGTGTTCTTTAACACTTTGGGAACATTTATAATCCCATCATTGGATATTGTTATCTTTAGCTTTAGAACTTAACTACATTTTGTTTGGGTTTTAAAAAACAAAAATACATAAACATTATTTCCTAAAAGTAGGTTAAAAAGAACCCTAGAAACTCACTACATTTGATTTTAGATTTTAAAAATTGAACAAGCAACTTCAAACACTTGATTTTGGTTCTATAAAAAGAACTCACTATTGTCTTTGGGGATTTAAAATGAGCATATGCTTATCTTGTTTTGTAATTTTTTTTACAAACTAATACCATAGAAATGCGTATGCAGTTCTCTCACACTTCATGGCAATCTTGAGAATCAAAAGAATTTTGGTGATATTAGGTTGTCTAAAAGATTGTCTCCACATTTTTAATTTGGGTTTTTTAAAATTTGAACAAATATTGCTAGTGTGAGACAAGTATATTGCGTGTGTTCTCTCTTTGTTCACAAAAAAAAAGATTGATCAAACTATAGACATACTTCACACTTTTTTTTACCTTTAGAGGGCCTACCTTGGTGGGAACAAGTACTCACCCCAAGGGAATGGCCCAAGTGGTAACGAGCATAAGCCAAGCTCTTCCAAACCGCTATATAAATTTGTGGTTACGATGAAAATTGTAAACAATGGGAAGCAGTGCATGATAACTCTCCCCTAGTGTCTTTATGATGTGTAAAGCCCTTATTCCAAGGGTTGGGAGATCTCTCATAAGGATTTTATCATTGTACCCCTTAAAATGGATTCCCTTACTATGAACCTTTGTTTAGAATCTGAAATCCCAATATTTGTTGGCGTTAGGAGGTTAGACCTCCAGAGTTGTCCCACATACTTGCAATTCTTTGTAGAGATGAAAAGTTCATCATGGGAGATTTATGAGAACTGAAGCTTGGCTGACCCATAGAAGTGAGTGCCACAGAGGGGAGCCGGTGTGGTCAAGCTTTTAGTCATTCGCTCTGAATAAGCACATTTGGATTTATCCAAGTGGGAATTCAACAAATATTTTCTTTTTCCATCCTAGGATTGTGCAATTTTGAGTCAATTAAACACATTGTTTGGATCCAAAATCTTGAAAACAAACATTCAACAAAGACATAAAATTTCAAACCTTTAGAAAGAAGCAAATACCTTTAAAAAATCCAAGTGCTATTGCTTGTCCCTAGGGATTTCATTGAGCCTAGAGGCTTCTAAGTATTTGGGTTTATATCTTAATTTTCTCTCTAAAGTCAACATTAGGGAACTATTTCCTTGATTCTCTTGATTTCCACATAATGGACTTTGTGGGATGAAAATAAATTGAGACTTTAGACATTTAGTTTGAAAAGCTAAGAAAGAAAGTATTTGTGGTAAAAAGGATCCATTAATAAAATATAAAAGACAAATTGAACCTCACACATGTGTTTTCTCAAATGATTTCCCACAAGATCAAAGTTGCAAAACCAATGTCCATCAATTGAAACAAATGTCTTAGTCCAAGAAATCTCAAGAAATGTCGGTCTATGCTTTATGCAGTTAGAGAAATATTGCTTTATAACTTTTACAAACGTGCATCAAAGGATAACCCAATCTTGTACTCATTCTATTATTTTCAAAATCCAAGTCTTTTTCAATGTTTTGAGTATCTCACTTTGTAGAGTTAACAAGTTCTTGGAAGTATAGCATGTTCTTCAATACCTAGGTCTTGTAAAAAAAAGTCTCTCTAGGTTCACCTAGGATCAAAATAAACACTTTCATCCATCCCCCAAACATCACTCAAAACCCATCTCACAAACAACTCTTATAAATATTGGAAAAAATCCTTCATACTAGACTTTTGGAAAAGCCTTTAAATCAAATCAAAATCATCTTGTTTGACTAAGTGTGTGTGGATGCATCCTTCTTCATACACTTAGTTAAATTATCACCTTGTGGACAATTTTATTTCAAGACAACATCTAACCTCTTGGAGTTTATGAGTTCATTATCAAATCCAAATCAAATCAAAGTCAAATCCAAATCAAGTCAAAATCAAATCCAAATCAAATCCAAAATCCAAAATCTAAAGTCCTAAAGTCTAGTATGTCCTTCAATCATTCTCAATCATTCACACTACTCATCTTTCATCATCTCATCACCACCCTTTGATCCTTATAATTTTATTTTTTGTACCTAAAGTTTAGACCAATATAAGGATTTAGAGGTTCACCTCCCACATTCCTGAAAATTGATCCTTATTTTATTGTCCAAACTAGATCTCAACATAAGAAGAACATGGAAACAAATAAAGAAACATCCACTTCAATTGGATCTAGAAATCCCCCACTCAATATTCCTCAACTTCCACAAGATCTTCAGGAGGGAGGTTTCCAAGTGGAGGCTATCACCAACAATGTCTTATGAATGACTAAAGATGAAATCATAGAAATGGTCCAAAATCCTGAAAAATCACAAAATTGTCAGCACAATGATGAGACTTAATCCTTCACAATACATATTGGAATTGGATAGAGGGGGCTAAAATCCCTTCTAACTATGATGTAAGCAATATTTTGGAAAAACATCTTGTGATTGTGCCATCGGTTCCATTCACACCTTCCTTCCAAAGCATCATTCACTCCATCCCACAACCAATTTCATCTCATGCTCCATGTCAACCCATAGTTACCAAGGGGATTTCATTGCTTCATGCTATTCAAATACATCCCCTTGTAAATAACCAAGACTTGGATGTGAACACCATCTTGGGTCAATCCATTCCTCAAGATTTGAAATACCCATACGTTCTACTTGTCTTTCATGACTCCAACAATCTATCCACCTTCTTCGCAACACTGACATATTCCCTTAATGCAAATCTCTCTCCCCATGACTTCACAAGGACAAGGGGGAATCTTTGATCCCTCATCATCACTTTCTCAAGGAAACACACCCCCCATCTTCCCACCATTTCCCCCTCTACCATTGACATCCACACTAATTCTTAGTTTAGGGAAACCCCCTTTACAAATCCTCAATCAAATAAATCAAAGAAATCCCCCAGTCATGAATCAAATTAACATACCAAATACTTCAATCATTCCACTAATATCACAACACTAGGTGGCACCAATACAAATGACACAATCAATCGCTACACCATCTATAATTGTGGTCTCCCAAGGACCTATCATATCCATTGCACCATCTACCACACAACCCCCTATCATCAATCCAATAACACCTCAACAATCACCTCAAAAGACTCTCATCAGAACATCTCATACCATTCCAAATCCTCCACCTCCACCACTAAAACCAAACATGGAAAACCAATATAGCATCACACTGCAAGCTTCCCAACAATCCTATCAAAAGGAACTTCACCAATTTAAAAATCGATAAGCCACACAAGCTATGTAGCTAGCCGCCCAACAAGCACAAACACAACAAGTCATGCAACAAGAAAAAAAGGCTGCCCAAGCCCAAGCTTTATTGCAACAACAACAAGCAACACAAGCCACACAAGCTATGCAAGCAGAAAAAGCCACCCAAGCAACACAAGCCATGCAAGCACCACAAGCCACATAGGCATCACAAGCTACATAGGCCACCCAACCTGCTCAACAAGCTCAAGCTTAGGTGCAAGCTCAATATCAATCCCAAAAATCTCAAGCACAAGCACAATACCAAGCACAACAACAAGAATTTTAGTATCAAGCCTATCAACAAGCTTTGCAATAATACCAAGCACAACAAGAAGCGACTCAACTACTAGCCCAACAAGCATTGTTGGCACAATAGTAGTAGGACCAACAACAAGCATTTTTGGCACAACAACAATTGCAAGCATATCAACAAGCATTGTTGGCACAACAAAACATGCACAACCTCCCACAAACACACAAAACACCCCACCTGCCACTCAAATGATCAAAACCCATTCATCCCACCACCTAATCCACAAAATGATGTGTATGCACAAATCAAATTACTCACACAACAAGTGCTAGACCTCCAATCAAGGAAAACAACAAAAACACCAAGCAATTTGTGCCCTTATCCATTCGACAGAAGCATTGCAATGGTTCCATTCCCAAAGGGGTTCGAGATACCTAAATTTGAAAAATATCATGGGATAGGTAATCTTGAGGATCACATTAGGGAATTCTAGGTACATTGTATAGAAGTTTCATAAGACAACACATATCTAATGTGACTATTCCCTCATAGTTTGGCTAGACCAGCAATAGAATGGTTCTCTCGCCTTCCTCTCAGAATTAAAAAGTTTAAAGAAATTATGGATGTATTCATACAGAACTACGCATTTAACATAGCCATGGACATAAATCTAGAAGAACCCTCCGCTCTCAAAAAAGATAAGGGGGAAACATTTGCATCCTTCTTACAACAACGACTATCCAAGGCCAACCATATCAAGTGGACTATGCAAGAAGAATAACTAATCTGCACTATCATCGCTAATCTTGAAGGAACCTTGTCCTTCCATATAAAAATGCAATGCATCACCACATATGACCAGTTGATCCCCAAGGCACTCAACATTGAAAGAGTCCTTATCACACAAGGGGGGACACCTACTTATCAAGAAAATCGCCCATCAACCAGTTATAATGAAAAACCTCATAGATGGGAAAGAACAAGAATGTCACTAACAATGGTGTCATTGACGCCAAAGTTGTCATCAATGCCCCAAGGCAAAACACACAATCATATCAACAACTAAAAATCAATAATTGAAACAACATAGAAGCCAACGTAGTATCACAACCACCCAATAATCAAGAAGTTAGTTTAATCTGAATAATCAAGGGGGACCACCCCCACAAAATAAGTATCCCCCTAAACAAAAATACACAACCCTTGGGGAATCAATCGAATATATCATGAAAAAACTAGTACAAGAGAATCTCATTAAAATCTATGTTTATGAGAATTATTAGGAGCCCAAAGTGAAACTTCCATGGTATAAGAAAATCACCTTTGTGATTTTATAAAATCAAGGGGCACACGATAGCTATTTGTATGAGATTGAATTTTTTTATCCAAGACCTCATCGACGATAGAACCATAAATGTTGAACAACCTGCAGGAAACAAGGACCTAAAGATATACACGAATTTGATGCCAAATCACAATAAAGGGAACAACCATGGAAATGTGTTGGTGTAATTAAATGTCTTGTACCTTGTCCTAGGTCATAATTACACCTTAGTTAAGTTTACTTAGGGACCACATAGGAGGTTGTTGGAGAATTTCCACTTTTGGTGGACTTGACATGTCATTACCTCATCACTTCCACCTTTTGTGGACACATCATGTGATTATCTCTCCACCTTTTGTGGAGTGATAGGTTTTCCTAGTTGTCTCATGTCATAAGATTCTGACACTTGTCATAATCTTATGCCCTTCTATGTTCTCACCTTGGCTATATAACCAAGGGGTCTTTCTCATTTGTAATTAATTAGAAACATCATATCAATGACATTGAATACAATTTATTCTTGTCATATTCTCTCTCTCTTTTCTTGTGCTTTCCATTTGGTCCATAGATCTTGGGTGGCAGTCATAGCCAATTCTAACATGGTATCAGAGCAGTTTGGGTGCCATTGGAGAGTCTTATTCTGAAGAGAGATTCCAGATCTGAGGAGGTTCCATTCATGGCTCTTTGTTGCAGGTTCATATCCGAGCTTGTTGGTGCAAATATGAGCTCACCATTGTGTCCGGAAGGTTCGAGATAGTCAATTTTTCCTTTTGTTTCGTCCAAATCAGACATACGAGGCCAAATCTAGGAGGGTTTGAAGCTGAAGTGTGGTTGCTAGATCCAGAAGGTAGCTGCAATTTTGGAGCATTTTGGGTCAAATCTGACCCTGCCATCGCGTTCAGAAGGGCCAAAAACCCTAAGATCAATTGTCAATTCGTCCATTTTGGAGCAAGTCATCCGGTGAAGCAAAAAAAAATTACCCGAGAGTCGTACGGCCCCCAGGTCGTCATAAATATCGTCGGTACGATTTCTGAAAATTAATTAAAAATTTTGGAAATTTTTTGAAAAATTTTTATGAAATTTTTTTGTACCGATTAAATATTTTGAAAAGTTTGTTTGTAAAAAGATTTTTATAAAAATCAAAAAGTTTTTTTTTTAAATTACGGAGTATAGGGTACAGTCCGCAGACTGTACCCTTCCCCCACCTGTACCCGCCCGCTCATAGGCTGCCATGTGGCGGACACTGCTCACCCCCCGCGGCCCCCTATCTCCATCACCGACGGGCTTTACCTGCAGGCGCACAGAAATACCGACAGCCCTAAATCAAAATCTGGCGACAGTCAAAAGAAATCTGGTGAATTCCAAATCTAACTGGCGCCAATAGCCCTCAACGAATATTTTGACGAATCTAGAAGATTCTGGTAACGGCAGGTTCGCAGAATATTCCGAAAGCATATTCCGACACGAAGAATATTCCGGGGACGAGCGACACGGCGGTGACGGGCACGAAACTGTCAAATTTAATTCCATTGGTTTGATGACATCATCACTGAATCATCAGTGACGCCAGCAGTTGCTTTGAAAAATTTTTGCCCCTCACCATTTGCTGTTTTGATTTTGCAGTCCATTTTCAAACGCTGATATCTTGCTCATTCTGACTCCTTTTTCAGAGCAATTTTGTTTATTTCAGATAATTTTTTGTGCTCTACGCACTGGTGTAATCATTTTTTAGTTTTGGTACTTGGATTTTCCAGAAATTGCATATTCTCACAGGTGTTGCTGCTTCGTCCTCATTTTGGGAACTTTGGGAGCCCATATCTTGCTCCTACGGTAACATTTTTTGGTGCAATTTTTTTTTTGAAAGTGCATGATTTTTCCTGTACTTCTCAGTGGTATGATCATATTGATCTCATTTTGTACCAAAAATTGTACTTGATACTGTGGCCTATTTTGGCATTTGTAAGCACTAAGATCAAAGACCACTTTGCTATTTTTGGCAAGTGGCAACTGTAAACGCACTAAATATAAAGTGCCAAATCAGATATTGCTTGGGGGGTTTCTTGATTGAGTGATTATTTGCATTCTTTTGCTTGGTTTGTGTTCTTGCAATGGGGAGATCTCAAATTGAACCCCTAAATCCACATAATTATGCTACATGGAGAAAATCAGTAACGAACTATCTCATGATGAAAGGTCTAATAGGTCATCTAAAGGACACAATTCAAAAACCTACAGATGCTAAAGAATTGGCAATGTGGGAGATTGATCGTGAGAAAACACTTGGATGCATATGTTCATTAGTCTCATTTGATTTGCAGTTTCATATTGAATCATGTAATTCACCTAAAGAGGTATGGGAGACTTTTGAGAAATTGTATGGTAAAATAGATAAGATTAGAGGCTATCAGATTGATAATGATTTAATGAATCTTGATCCTAAAATTTGTGACCACATCCAAGACTACATCTCCAAAATCAAGCAACTAAGAACATAGTTGAAAGAATGCACTATTGAAAAAGAGGATTTACAATTGATTTTGAATGTGTTATCCAAGCTTGGTCCTGAGTATTCAGTGTTTGTTTCTGGCTTTCATACCCATCGAATTTCTATGGGATCATCATATGTTAATCCTAAGTTTGATGACTTTGCAAATCTCCTAATCCAAGAGGAAGCTAAGTTAATGAACATGGGTCTAATCAAGTCTTCCAAACCACAAGTATTGGTGGAAAATGAGTCTAAGGTACATAAAGAATCAGAGAATCTTGATAAGAACCAAAAGAAGAAAAAGAAATAGCCACATAAAGAATCAGAATCCTCATCATCAAAAGGAGAAACATCTAAGAAGGAGAGACCTTTTTGTGCATATTGCAAGAAGGATGGACATGAAGAACATTATTGTTATAAGAAGGAGATTGATGAGTTGAAGAATCTTCTCAAAAAGAATCACATTGATTTTCCTTCTAGAATGTTTGAATCTTCTTCTCCTTCTACTTCAAAACAATCTAAAATTGACAAAGGTCAAACATCAGGATATAAAGGACAAGCTCTTTGTGGTCATTCTAGTCCAGGATCAGGGAAATGGCTTCTAGATTCAGGAGCATCACATCATATGGCATCTTCACATACTATCTTCTCTTCATTTCAGCCTTGTGTAATGTCTCCTATCTTGATGGGAAACAATACATATATGAGTGTAATAGGGAAGGGATCTATTAGCATTGGGGAAAACACTTTTCAAGATGTCTTGTGTGTTCCTCATTTGATGAACAATCTGCTTTCCATATATCAGATTACACATGGTGGAGATGGGAGAACTGTGGAGTTCACTCCTGATTCTGTTATCATTTGGGACTTGGAGACTAGAGATGTCATTGCTACTGGGGTGGTTGATCATTCATCTCGGTTGTATTCCTTTGCACAGTTTGCTTCTGATGATGACCATGTTCATTCGACTGTTGATCAGAACTATGATTCTGAGGAGACATTTGGCTTTTTGAACTTGGGCATACTCACATCAGATCCAGTCCTTGAGCCATGCACTTCATCTCCTCCACCTATTGTTGCAATTGATGATACTTGTGTTGCTACAGTTTTGGCTCCTAGTGATTCAGTGCAGTAGGCTATGCATAGTCTTCCAGATATGGCTACTTTGGATGACTTCCTAACAGGTATTTCAGACTTGTTTGTGGAGTCTCATCTTTCTGATTTGGAGGACACCATTGATAGCATTCATCTTCTCTTTGATGAAGATACACCTTCTTCAGTTGTTGTGAGGGAACACCTTGACCCTCTTGTTCATTCTCTACATGATTATTCTTCTCAGTTTGGCGTGAGTGTGGATACTTTTGGACAGCATTTGGAGGAGGCTTCTTTGTCTTCAGAGGGGATATCTTTGTCTTTGGATTATGTTCTACATTAATCTCTACTAGTTGTTGGATTGTCATCTTCAGCAGTGTGGCCTAGAACGCCTAATTGGAGTGTGTCAGCTTTCGACATCGACTTGGAGACACTTGAGCATTCTTCAGAGACATCATCATCCATAATACATCTTGACATCCTGCATACATCCTTGGTTTTGTTTCTTCCCAAGGTGATGAACGTTGTTCGGCGAGATTGGATCATCTTCAGTATTCAATGTCGAGCTTCTACCATCATTGCAGGAGACTCAACATTGAGAGGGGGCTACCTTGTCTCTCTTCTACTTCTCTCTTATGGGGGGGTCTTTTTCCTCACATGGGGTTTTTACCTTCTCATGCATCATTGAGAGCATTTATATTTTGTATTTCATCTCTCTTTTGAGGGGGAGTTTTTCCCATGAGGTTTTCTCCCTTTCCTCGCTTGTGAGAGATTTCATTGATTGCATTGTGTGTGTACATGGGTACCTAACATGGCCTAGTAGCCGGGACCCATCTTGCATTGTTTGCATTTGTGTACATTCTCCCTAAGTTGCACTTAAGGGGGGGTTTTGGTGTAATTAAATGTCTTGTACCTTGTCCTAGGTCATAATTACACCTTAGTTAAGTTTACTTAGAGACCACATAGGAGGTTGTTGGAGAATTTCCACTTTTGGTGGACTTGACATGTCATTACCTCATCACTTACACCTTTTGTGGACACATCATGTGATTATCTCTCCACCTTTTGTGGAGTGTTAGGTTTTCCTAGTTGTCTCATGTCATAAGATTCTGACACTTGTCATAATCTTATGCCCTTCTATGTTCTCACCTTGGCTATATAACCAAGGGGTCTTTCTCATTTGTAATTAATCAGAAACATCATATCAATGACATTGAATATAGTTTATTCTTGTCATATTCTCTCTCTCTTTTCTTGTGCTTTCCATTTGGTCCATAGATCTTGGGTGGTAGTCATAGCCAATTCTAACAAAATGAAAAGTATAGAAATGTAAACTATGTTTATGACCATCTTGTTGCATCCTTGGATGAATGGATTACTTTTGTTAATGTCAAGGGAGCTAGAGCCAACTGTGGAGTTACCACACACGGTGAAGGAGTTACTATTCTTGGACAATCACAACCATCCAAGGAACCAACCTCTAATCTAAAATCTATTCCCAATGGTTATAATGTCTTAGACTAGCTGAAAAGAACCCCCACTCAGATCTTCATCATGGGGTTATTGAAAATATCACCAGCACACAAGAAAATCCTAGAGGAAGCATTGGCTTCATCCACTGTCCTCATAAATCTTGATGCAAATAAATTCCAAGCTATGGTCAAACACATCACCATGCCACATCACCTAACATTTTCTGATTAGTATCTTTCAAATCAACCATCTCATAACCATGCACTCCATATCGAGGTCTTGGTCTATAATAATTAAGTTAAAAGAGTCTTGGTGGATGGGGGTGCGGGTCTAAATATTTGTACTCTCAAGCTAATAAAGAATCTGGGATTCTCTGAGGATGTCATTGAAAAAGGTAAAGGAATTAAAATCAAAGCACTATTCGACTCTCTATTCAAGTAGGGCTAGCCATCATGGCAACTACTTGACAAGTCTTTGATCTTGAATTACCTTATAATATCCTCCTGGGGCACCCATGGATCCATGGAATGCAAGTTGTCACCTCTACCTTTTATCAATGTGTCAAGTTTCCCTATCAAAATCAAGAGGTCACAATCCATGGTGATCTCGAGCCATTTTATTATTGCAAGAATCTGGAAGCAAATTACTACAAGATTCCTCAAGTCCCAAAGAATGATGAAGGCCCCTATGACTCCATATTTAGACCCATCTACCTTAGTCTCCACTTCTAAGACAAAGAAACCCACCATTACTGACATCTTTGATATCAAGGTCATTATCCAAGACAACGGGTGTGGGGATTATAAAATGAAGAAGAGTGCCTTTGTAATAGGAGAGTTACCTCAATGTCCTAGGTCTCATGGGAAACCTCAATAGATTGACAAATGAACCCAAACCTTTAAAGCAGATCCCTCTAGATTTAGATGTTGGGGGGACCTAATTTGGGAAGTGGTGGATGAAAAGGACATATCAAGTCTGCTATACCAAGATGAACTTGACCCATGCTTGATCTTCCCATGGATGATAATAGCAAAGGACTACAAATAATAAAAGGATGGGGCTACAACAAAAATAAGAAACTTGGGAAAAATGATAATGGTCTTCTAGAACCTATCATTCCTAAGAAGCGTATAAGGAATCTTGACCTTGGATGTACTCCAAAATTAACCATACTTGGAAAAGGTGCCCCAGTTAGAAAAGTCAAAGCTTCCCCCTCAATTCTGATATCGATTACTTATCCTTTTAAAGACCCCCTCATTGACCTACCTATGCTATTCAAGGATTCCTCCCTTCTCATGATTAGTACCCTATCTTTCAAACCAGATGACCTAACTACTAAGCTAAAAAAATTCTATCCCTAACTCATCGATTACAACCAACGAGGACCACTAATTTTGGACACATTTGAAAATGATGAGGCTCTCTCAGAATTCATGGGACTATGAGATACAATATCATGTGGATATCATAAAGCAATATTCAACATTAAGCTGGACACACATGCCTACTATGGAGAAATGATTGAATCCCTCAGTTGCAAAAGTGAAAATTTAAGAGTAATATCTAGGTCTTTGAGTGAAAACCACATTGTGGCACTCTCTAACCTGAAAATAGTAAAAAAAAATGACACATCCAATGGATAAAACCTCTCTAAGGCACCAGAGGATGAGGGATTCAATATTCCCCTTAGTGCTATTCATTGGGAGAAGTCAGTAGTCTTAGCAAAAAAGTGCAATCTAGTCAACTTGGGATCAAAAGAAACACCACACATAACCTTTTATGTAGAAACAATTTTAATAGAAGAACAAGAACTCCTAGCTACTTTTCTAGGGGAAAGAAAGGTAAAATTTTCATGGACCTACACTGACATGCATAGTCTTGAATTAGAAGTTGTGGTTCACCATCTAGTTATCTATCTAGAAGAAAAACTAGTAAGACAAAAATTGAGAAAGATGCATCCAAAAATAGCATTACTGGTCAAACTTGAATTATAGAAGATCCTTGATGCTTGCTTCATATGGCCAATTGATAATTATCTAGAGTTATTTTCACATCTTGTACTTATTTCAAAGCCCATTGGGGGAATCTACATTTGCATGGACTTCAGAGATGTAAATAAAGCATGTCCCAAGGATGCTTTCCCTCTCCCAAATATTGACATGATTGTGGATCGAACAACAGGACATGAACTATTGTCATTAATGGACAAATTCTCAGGGTACAATCAAATCATGATAACTAAGGATGACCAACACAAGACAACTTTCACTTGTCCATGGGGGAAATACTATTAGACATGATGCCATTTGGGTTGAAGAACACAGGAGCTACCTACCAGAGAGCTATGACGCTAATCTTCCATGACATTATTCACAAAACTATGGAAGACTATGTGGATGAAATATTGGACAAATCAAAGAAACATCGAGATCACATAGTGGCATTAAGCTCCATCTTCAACAAGCTAGAAGAATACAAGGTCAGACTCAATCCAAAAAAGTGTGTCTTCGAGGTACAATCAAGAAAGTTACTAGGGTACATTATATATATGAGAGAAATTGAGATAGACCCCAACAAAGTCAAAGAAATTCTAGAGATGGAGGCACTAAGAACCTTGAAGCAGTTGAGGGGTTTGCAGGGAAGGCTCCAATCCATTCACTGGTTTATAGCCTAGTTAGTAGATAAGGCTATCCAATATTCTCATCTAATCCACAAGGGGGTATCATACAAATGGGATAAGAAATGTGACCAATATTTCAATAAAATCACGGAGTACTTGCTCAAACCACTAGTTCTCATGCCACCAATTCCAAGCAATCCATTGATCATGTATATATCGACAACAGTAGCAGCCCTTGGCACTCTCTTAGCACAACATGATGAAAATGAGAAAGAGAGATATTTACTACATCAATAGAACTATGGTAGGACATGAGTTGAATTATACATCCATTGAGAAGGCTTGCTTAGTAGTCATGTTCACTGCACAAAAATTTAGACACTATATGTTGGCGCATCAGATAAAACTCATTGCCTAGATAGATCCTCTCAAGTATCTTCTTTCTAAAGCAACACTCATAGGGTGAATAGCTAAATGGATCATGATCCTAATAGAACACAAAATTGAGTATGTAGAATGGAAGTGCATTAAATGACAAGTAATTGTAGATCAGCTGGCAGAAGCACCAATGTATTTAGAGAACCCACTTGTATTAGAGTTCCCTATTGAGTCCATCTTTAAGATAAGCATAGCAGATCACTAGAAAGTATATTTTGATGGATCCTACACAAAATATGGGTCAAGAGTTGGAGTCTTCTTCATTACACCACAAGGAGGTTGCATACCCAAGTCATATAAGTTTTCTTTTCCTTGCACAAATAACATTGCAAACTATGAGGCCCTTGTCATGTGACCTAGAATTGCAATACAATGGTAGATAATGACACTCAAGGTATATGGAGACTCATAGATTATCATCAACCAGGTCAATGATGACTACTAAACAAAGGATGAAAAATTGACTCCATACAAGAACCTAGTGGAAAGCCTCAATAAGTTATTCATCAATGTCATGTTTGAGCAAATACCTAGGGAAAATAACAAAGTAGTAGATGTTATGGAAATAGTTAGATTGCTACTGGATATCCCACACAACATCCCAAAGTAATAATTCCTTGTAGAGCAACTTCTCATACCAACATTTGAGGTACCAAAGTCTGAATTCGTGTGAAATCGTCGATCTTGATGATTCCTGGTATCATGATATATACACCTACTTGAGAATAGGAGTCCTCCCCACTGATATCACCTTGAAACTTAAAAGAAAATTTGTCAAGAAGTCATCCTACTTCGTTATCTTAGGAAACACCATATACTGTAGGAGTATCAAAGGAACCCTTTTATGATGTCTAAACGTTGAGGAAGCTTTGACTGCGTTAACCAAGGTACACAATGGCATTTTTGGTTCACATTTGTGTGGTATGACTTTGGCTAAGAAATTGCTAAGGACTAGGTACTATTGACCTACAATGGAAAGGGAGGCTCATGACTATGTTTGAAGATGTGTGCAGTGTCAACAACATGGGGATCTCATCCATGCACTAGCTCAGGAGCTCCACCCAATCATTATACCTTGGCCCTTTTCATGAAAGGGGTGCGATCTCATTGGTAAAATCACCCCCACCTCATTTAGTGGATATAATTTCATTATCACCCCCAATGGGTACTTCAGAAAGTGGGTATAGGCCATTCCCATGACTTGTATTATAGGAAAGCAAATTTCCAAGTTCATCTTGAACTACCTAATTTTCTGCTATGGTGTCCCTCAAGCCATTATCTCAGATAATGAGACACCTTTCAAAAACTAGGATGTTTGAGACCTATCCCAAAAAATTTAATATACAATATCACTTTTCTACTCCATACTACCCCCAAGAAAATGGTCAAGTTGAAGCTACCAATCAAACCATCTTGAAAATCCTAAAGAAAATAGTTAATCACATTGATCATGAATGGAACTTATAGCTAAATCCCACCTTATGGGCCTACCGAATGAGTATTTGCACACCTACAAGTGCAACCCCTTTCTCCTTGGTCTATAGATCAAAAGCCATCCTTCCCATTAAGATTGAGCTCCCAACCTTGAGAGTATCATTGTAGAACCTCATTACAGATGAAGAATATTGGGTATCACAATTGAACGAGCTGGAACTACTAGATGAGCAGCAAATAGATGCTCTAAATCATTTGCAAGTTTACCAAAACTATCTCAAGAGGAGCTATGACAAGAAAATCAGGAGTCAGACCTTTCAAGTTGGACAGCTCGTATTGAAGTAGAATCTGAAAAATGTACCAAATCTAGATATTAGGGGAAATTTTGAACCTAATTGGTTGGGACCCTTCATTGTCATGGCGAGCTACAAATTAGGAGCATATTAGCTATCTACACTAGAAGGTGAGCCTCTGTAGGAGCCTATCAATAGATCCCATCTCAAAAAGTTTTATACCTAAATTTGCAAGGTATAAATCCAAAAATCCAAAAAATATATATAAAAATATAAAAATCTAAAAAAAATCAGAAAAAGGATTGAAAATAGTAAAGAAAATAAAATCATCCTCTAGTGAAAACTAATTTGATGGCACTTTGGGCAAGTACCTTGGTGAAAACATGGAAAATAGGTACCTCGTGTAAATAAGCAGTTTCCATCCACCATGATCTCTATGGCTTGTTTTGCATCATTCATCCATCACACTTCTATATCTCCATCCATTACCCATCCGTGTCTGCATCATAGCTTGATCTTGTGTTCGTATCATGATCCCTCCTAGTACTACTCGACCCATTCCTAAGGTTAGTTTGTCCTACCTATATCTGAGTAGTCTTTTGCATCATCCTAGGGGCATGTTCTTATACCTACATTGGATCATATTTGTGTATATTCTTGAAGTCTTCCTTAAAATCAAAAAATTGAAAAAACATTCATAAAATCAAAAAAACAAAAAACATTCAAAACATGTCAAAAATCCAAAAAGAAGTCAAAAAGTTGGAAAAATTCAAAAAATAAAGTCATCTTGTCAAACTACAGGTCTTTGAGCTCTGAACGTAGGCAAGGTTGATCTTCGTGTTGGTGTAATTAATTAATTAATTATTACACTAGCATAAGTTAACTTAGGTCTTGCATTTAATTAGTTAAGTCCTAGGTTGCATTATTAGATAAATCATTTAATAAATGGGATAATATTCCCTTCCTTCTTTGGTGGGATAAGATTCCTTCTAGAAGATGAGTTGTCCTTCTAGAACTTATCTCCTCATTTAATGATCATCTATATAGGGTTCACATGTTGTCAAATGTTGTTAGATCAAGACACATGGCAACATCTCATGCATATTAGGTTTTACTTCTTGCCTATATAATCAAGCATCTTGTTCATTTGTAACATATCAATCAATATATCATATCAATATAGAATCTTTATTGTGCATGCCTAGTTGCAACACTTTCTTTGTGGTTGATTATCTTTCCTGGTTCAAAGGTCCTCCATCGAAGTCTGCAGCTTCAAGGACTATGCATCCATAATCTCAACATGGTATCAGAGCTTATCCAGTGAAATGTCAACCCTCGATCAAGAAAGTTGGTGTGCGAGATTCTCCATAGGCTTGAAGGTTTCCATTGAAGGCTACTTGTTTCCACCCAGGGACCAAGTTGATTTCTGAAGTAGATAGAGTCAGATCGAAGCTCGCCATTGTCTTCAGAAGGCCTTGAAACCCTAGGATCGCCTGCCCATTCATCAAAATCGGATACATCATCCTGGGGGCTTCAGAGGTATTTTTTTGGGTTTTCAAAATCAATCGTACTATCCGTACAATTTGCAGCAAAAAAAAATCTCCCCTTGCAATTGTCCTCTGAGGTAAAATTTTTTTATACACAAGCCACTTTTCGTTTCAAAAAAATCGGGTTAATATTTTTTATTATTTGGAAAAAATCATATTTTCCTATAGTTGTGGCAGAAAAATTAAAAAATTTTGGGCAACCTACAAATTTATTTCGCCGTCGGCATCAATATTTCTATCGACATCATATTGTGGGTCTAATTTTTTTCCATTGGCATGAGATATA
This sequence comes from Sequoia sempervirens, assembly GCA_007258455.2. Lineage (NCBI taxonomy): Eukaryota > Viridiplantae > Streptophyta > Pinopsida > Cupressales > Cupressaceae > Sequoia > Sequoia sempervirens. The sequence continues at coordinate 61,612,873 of VDFB02000013.1, read as the reverse complement.
TATTTTTTTGCACATATAATTTTTAATCGGCAATATTCAAAAATTTTGGGGGATTTTATTTATTTTTTAATCAAAAGTCTGCAAACATATTCATTGTCAGCCACATTGAAAGCCTTGCAGGGGGAAGTACATCACCGTCGTCGGACCATCACATCCGCGGTCACATCACAGTTGTCGGTCACATCCTCCGTTTGGTTCTCTCACCAACAACTATCGATTACTCCTGCCGACAGCTCCCGTCTCCGGCTCCTCCATCCCGCCAGTTGTTCCAGCCGGTGCCTGCCAGAATCTTCACCGTCCGACCTTCCTCACACCGCCGGGCGTTATCCACAACCAGTGGGTCCTTGTTCAACGGTGCCACCATCATCAACGGCTCTACCTAGAAATCTTCACCCATGCTCCGCTCCGATGCCGCTCCTGGTGGCACATTTTTTTTTCAATAGCCTGTGACACGGTCATATCGGCGACTAGGTCCTAGCGCCCAAGGGCCAGAATTTTGACCCTAGTTAGCCTACAAATTGCCTAATATAGGCATTTTTTTCATTTGATCACAACTTTCACCCAGGATATTGAATTTTTGCAAACGATATACCGTCCGAAAGGGAATTTCACGTACTTTCCAGTGGTGACATCGGTTCTACAAAATTTTTCTTGTAGATAATTCTACATCCAATTGAAGTCAAAACCCTAATTTGGACATAAAGGCTTGTATCTTTGCAACCGTTCATCAAATTTTGATAATTCCAATGGCATTAGGAAGGTGATTCAGAGCCTTTTTTCATCAGTCTAGCCCCTTGATCAGTTTCAGCTCCAAGTACTCTTGCATGAGATTTTTTTCAATTTGGTGCATTTGATCAATAACTTGGTTATCCTGAAGCTTGGGAAAATATTTTTTGATCCGGGTTGCATCACTTCAGTTGTACATCATATTTGGAAGTCTTTATTTGTTGTTGAAGGTCATTTGTCTTTGTGTTTGTGGAGAAAATTCATTATGGGGCTTGCATATTATTCTCCTTCTTTGACTATGTTGCACAAGGGTAACTATTCGCAATGGCGAGATGGGATCAACCACCATCTTTAGTCCCTTCATCTATTACCTCATCTGTATGGTATAGTTCCTTTTCCAAGTAAAGGTGTTCAAAAATTTTCTTGGAGTTGTCGTAGGTACAATGTCTTGGAGATCATTGCTATGCAAGTTGATTCTGATGTTTTGAATGCTATTGATCATTGTGATTGTCCTCACATTCTTTGGGCTATGCTTTGGGAGATCTATGGAGATTCAGATACTCCACCATTCCTTGTTGGTCAAGATTCAAAATGTCATTCTTTAGATCAAGTTCCCCACGATGATATTGTTATGCAGGAAGTTGATTACCTTGATCTTTCCAAAGAGGTTGACAAGGTTCCTTTCAATGCTTCTTCTTCATCCGAGACAGTTGGTATCCCTTCACATTCAATGATTCCTTGTCCAAAATCATTGATTGAGGCTTCCACTATCATCATCCATTAGGACACATTCAATTTTTTAGATTTGACATCACATGATGGCTTCATTTCAGGTATCACTGATTTGGCCACTTCTACAGGTTTGGAGAGCATTCTTGAGGGGATATCACTCCTCTATTTAGATCACACTTTGGAGAGTTGTTTTGAGTCTCCTCATTTCTGTCTCGACCTTGATTGGGAATCTAGAGACTATCTTGGAGGAACTTGGTTTCTTTTCAGAGATTTCATCTCTGAGACTTCTTCCCTGTCATTCCATTCAGGATTTGCAGTTTCTTTAGCATCCACCATTGGATTTGCTTTAGACTTCCTTCAGTGGTTTGGAGGACACTTCATTCAGGGGGGGCTATCAAGTCTCCATCATATCCATTCTATCTTTCTCTTTGGCTATTGTTCAACATCCGTTTATGCATCGTCCTGGTTTGTCACTCTCTTCATTGACTGTGGCCTCTTCATCTAGCAAGGAGACATTTGAGCAGCGTTCAGAGACATCATCGACATCCACCTTCATCCTTCCTTCCTTCAATTCCTATCCAGAATGGGAAGCATCTCTCCACTTGCAGTTGGTTTTGTTTCTTCCGAAAGGGAGACAAGTTGTTTGTCGACATTGGATCTTGTTCTGTCTTCAAACACTTCCCTTCTTTGCAAGTGATCACATCTTTTGGGGGGGCTACATAGTCTCTCTCTTTCCCTCCTATGGGGGGGCATTGAGTGTATTGTATCCATGTGACAGATGGTGTACTTGGGGGTATTTGGGAGTCCTCCATCCTTCCCATCCTATCTCACATTTTTTGCATTTTTTATGTCCTTTTTGGAGAGGGGTTTTGTTCCCACTGGGTTTTCCCCTTTTCTCCGGTTGTGGGAGATTTTTCTGCATCTTCATGTACATGGGTACCTAACATGGCCTCGTAGCCGGGACCCATCATCATCTTGCATAATCATTGCATCTTCCTCCCTAAGTTCCACTTATGCGGGGGTGTTGGTGTAATTAATTAATTAATTAATTATTACACTAGCATAAGTTAACTTAGGTCTTGCATTTAATTAGTTAAGTCCTAGGTTTCATTATTAGATAAATCATTTAATAAATGGGATAATATTCCCTTCCTTCTTTGGTGGGATAAGATTCCTTCTAGAAGATGAGTTGTCCTTCTAGAACTTATCTCCTCATTTAATGATCATCTAGATAGGGTTCACATGTTGTCACATGTTGTTAGATCAAGACACATGGCAACATCTCATGCATATTAGGTTTTACTTCTTGCCTATATAATCAGGAATCTTGTTCATTTGTAACATATCAATCAATATATCATATCAATATAGAATCTTTATTGTGCATGCCTAGTTGCAACACTTTCTTTGTGGTTGATTATCTTTCCCGGTTCAAAGGTCCTCCATTGAAGTCTACAGCTTCAAGGACTGTGTGTCCATAATCTCAACACTTCGATCATCCCCTGAGACAACTTAGGCCAGTCCTTTAAGAGTCTGTCATAATAAATTGGTAATCTATTTGTTCATATCTCATCAATAAATGAGTTTGTGTCAGTCGAATTGCATGGTCTTTGCGTGTATAACATAGGAAAGGATAATCTTTGATCAGCCCCTGAGGCCCCTAGGATAGTTCTTTAGGTTAGGTTCCTGGTCAAAATCTCAGAAAACACAAAAACATTGGAAAATTTGAAAATCAAAACATTTGTAAAACATCTTGAAAATACCAAAAATAGCCTCAAAACATCTCAAAAATATCCAAAAAATTCAAAAAACCCAAAAAATCATCCATCCCATTTCTCTTTCACCTGAAATAAACTTCCACTCACAATAAATTGATCATCCCCTTCACCCTTTGGTATGATAATTAGAAACAAGCCTAGTAGGTTACAAGTGAAAACTCAAAACATCAGGGTCTCAAGTCTAGGTCAGTAGGTAAACAAGTTGGTCAAATCTTTGTATCAATAACCTATCATCCAGTCAATCTCACAATCATTTGATATCATCATGTCCTAGGATGCATCCTTCCTACAATGGACATCAACATCAGGCATAATCATGGTTTAGTTTTGGCTAGCGGTATTAAGAACATTGGCTTGTTTGTTTACTTGATATTTGTTTTGTTGACTTATCTTATTGCGCTCATTCCAATGACCTGTCGATGATGTCTAAATAAAATGATTTAGAGAGAAAGGAATGGGGAAACAATCATTATCTTTTGTTTTTTGTGCTTGTTGGATACTCTTGTAATATAACCTTGGTCATGCTTACTTTGTTTGGTCTATGTGTTTTAGGTGTCTTGTTGACCACATTGGAAGGCTTGCTTTTCTATATTTTGGTCTGAGATGATTGAAATATTTGAACTGCATTTTAAATAAGGTTTAGTATTCCAAGTGTGAACATGGATACTCCTATTTTATTGTCAATTCAAATTCCATCACACTAGGTACAATGCCATCCTAGTTATTTATACCTTGATGCATCGTGCCTATGTGTGTTCTCAAACATAAGGTAAGTAAGCCTTTTTAAAATCCCAATCTATGATAAGCAATACATCATCATCAATATCTCATCATTATCTCTAATAAAGTTTTGCAAATCATGGACTTGTTAGATCATCTTTTCTTCTTTCTTCTCATCGTGCTAACATGGTACCATGGTAGTCAACCAAACATCACCAATGCATCCATCTTGCATCCACAAACCATCAACATACCACATATCATCCATATCATACATAATATGAAACACCGATCATTTCACATGCATTCCATTTCCATCATTTGCACCATAATATAGATTGGTTATTCTAAGCATCTCATAAACCATACATTTTCATCCATTGCATTATCATAGAAAATATATTGAAAAAGAAAAAGAGCATACCATAACATTTGATAATATCTCATAAGCATAATGTATTACATCATCCATTACCATTAGGGGCATAATATAGATCTGATAGTCTAAGCATTTTAGAATCATTTGCATCCATACATCCATATTGCAAACATCATCATCATAAAAGTACATAAAAATAATATAGAAAAGAAATGCATCCATAACATCCATGAACATCTACATAATCATACATCACATCAAATCATATAGAATCACATCACATCATGAATCAATCGAACTCATATCATATATATCAAAAAATAATCAATATCTTTGAATCATGTGTATGTATATCAATCAAGGTACAATGCCCATAGGGCTATAAAAAATGAAGCCTATGAGTCCATCTCAAAATAGAATCAATCGTTGATTAAAAACTATATGTTGTTAGCCCTAGTGGATGATCCCCTTGCTTGCTTTTCTCTCGGCTTGATCATATGTTTTTCAAAGCATTGTTTGTTGGGAATAGTCTAGCACCCAAGTAGCTGTAGGTACAACCTATTGATAATGAAGCCTATAATACTCTGCCTCTCTGATGGCCTCACAGTACATCCATGTTGGCACGATCCTCCTATGGGATGTGAAACCATGCTCTCTAATTGCTACCTCTAACCAACTGTAACTCTGCTATCACTAATGATCCCTCTTGGTAGTAAGGGCATGGACCTGTTGTCTAGCATGGTCCCTCTCTACTATAACTATTTGTAGTTGTGCCTGTAATCCCTAAACCTATGCCTATAGCTACTGGATCTAGCCATCCCTCATATCTGGCTACTATGGTTGGGGTGGCTATTGGTGCGGCTGCTAGTCTAGCTACTAATCTGGCTATCATGGAGATGGCCCATCTTTGGGTGGTTCCCTAGGATCCTATCTTCCGTGACTTTCCTGTGCTCACCAAGCACTCCTCCCCTGAGGTCTCTCCCATGGAAGTGTCACTCTTGGATCTGTAAGCTGGCATGGAGGTTTGAACCAATCATCATATACATGAGTCATGCCTAGATCTGTTGGTCCTTGAGCATAGGCCCATGGCCTCGCAACCAACTGTCGAAAGCTATCAACAAAATTAGATGTTGGAATCATTTGTCCGCATGCAATCTCTCAGGAGGACCTGACATTCAGATGGTTGTGTACTGATCATCTAGCCGATCCTGAACATCTATGAACTAATGGCCCACCCTATCTAGAAGATACCGCTCAATAATGGTATGCTCCCTACCCTGCATTAGTCAGTCTTGTTGAGCATAGAATAGTTTTTGAACGTTGTCATACCATGTAGAAATTTGTAACCATGGACACTAGCAGAATATTTTCATCTCATCCCAAACACTATGCTAGTGAGGAAGACCCAACTATCCTGTATGCCTCAAAGTGATTGACCCCCTATACTACCAAATCACAGGATCATCTGGCTCTATATTCACCAAGGTGACAATCAGTTAATGTGTGAAAATATGCTCCTAGGCCTAGATGTGTAGCAGTGTCTCTCTAGAACCAATCACCTAGCTATCGTAGTACACAAAAACATGTAGGTCATGATATAGTGAGGCCAACATCACTAGTCCCCAGGAATATTGTGTCCTCTAAAAAATTATCCTCTCCTAGGCCAAGCGCCATCCAAAACTAAAGTGTCTACCTCATCAATCAGGAGCTACTAACCCTAATATAATGGTAGTGACAATCAACATGAAAGTTGACACCTGACCTTTGTAATAATCTAAGTTAATCTGGCCCTCAAAAAGTGTAAGCTCCTCAACCCCCATAACCTCAAAGCATGAATCAAAGTTAACATCTACGTCATAAATCACATGGTCATCGTGAATCAACAACCATAGGATGCACCAAACATCCTTCAAAGTAATGGTCACCTCACCAGTGAGAAGATGAAATGATGAGGTATCACTATGCCACCTCTCTGCCAATGCAGTCATCATCACTAGATGAGTCTGGACAACAGGTGCATAAGAAACATACCATAGGCCGATCTCACCCAAGTGCTCCTATGGTAACTCTGATAGATCACCCAATCTATGTAGGACTAAGGGTTGATGCTCACATGAATGCATAGGTTGGATCACCTCCTGCACCCATAAAGCCACAATTTAAAAATTTGTAAAAAAAAAATTGAACCTGTTTGGAGTTTTCAACCTTGAAACCACAAATGTGTTGCAGTTTGCAAAGGCGTCACTATTTTTCAAACTCTAAACAGTGATGTTGGACTCTTTGAAAATTCCAAATTGACCTTAGCATCACCATGAACATAGGTGTTTCCATTTTATTGCTAAACCCTAATCCTAAATTGAGCTAAGCGTCACCATTTACAAAGGTAGTGCTATTTGGAATTTGAAACCCTAATCTCAAATTGTGATCAGCGTTGCTATTTACACAAGTGGTGCTATTTAAGCTTTAGCATCACTGATTTTGCACTTGGAACATCGCTATATAGTGACACTGGGGACTCTGACACTTCAAAGCATAATAAATGCACTTAAAAGTCAAACTTCAAAGTCGAGTTTAGGTCACATACTGGTGGTCCTACGCTTAGGGGTCTCTAGTACACACAGACTTGCTCAAAAATGTGTTGGGGAAGCACTTTTTGTGCCATTCTATAGGAGAGTCAGAGCTCAAAAAACCTAGAACTTTCAAAGTGTGAATGCAAAAATGAATGGAAAGTGACCCCTCCAAGCCTATTTAAGCATGAAAATTAGGGTTTTTTGCCCTAATTTAGTTGTCAAACTAGGTTTTTGCACCACCAACACCATTTTTTCCCAACCAAAGCTCGTTTCACATCTTTTTTTCACATCTTGGCATATTTTCAGCATCCTAGAGCCTTTCTAAACCGATCAGGCAGCTTGTCTTTTTTTTTCAAGAAATCACCCAGAAAATCCAAATTTTCATCCAATCTCTTGAGGGGGCAATATAACAACGTAATTCTTCTCATTGGGGCAGCATTGGGGCATCCAAAAAAATGAGATTTTTTTTTAATTTTGATCTTAGCAAGGTTATTCTTTGAACCAACGCAACAGGTACATTACTTCAAAGAGGGGAAAAATGTAGACATGTAAATTATCCTAATTAATATCATGCACTTGATTATGATTCACTAATTTTGATTCTTCCTTAATCATGTCACACTAGCCAATTAATTGAATTGTCTGTAATTAATTAGTTTAATTTCCTCCTTAATCAGATAATACATTCCATTAGATTATTTCTTCAAAATTCCTCTTTGATTAAATAAATCAACTTTATTTAATCCCAATGTTCTTCATTTAATTGAATAAATCATTTTGTTTAATTAAATTTATCTCCCAACTATCCTCTCATTTGATTTAAATAAATCTTAATATCTAAATCAAATGTCAAATCAAACTAACTTCATCTAAGTTAATTAATCCTAATTAACTCCTAACACTAATCCTCCATTCCTCTAGCTTTTGCAAGTTGCACATGTAAGTCAATTTATTTGATTTATTAATTCCTCCTATTTTCATTCAAATGTGGCATATTCTTGGAATGTTCCACATATTTGAATTCTCCCTCCTAAAGGACTTTTTTCCTCCAACTTGGCATTAAAGGCTCTTACATTTCCTCTCCTTGAGCCAACTTGGCATTAAAGGCACTTACATCCCCTCTTGTGCAAGTCACTTCTTCAAATTCAAATTCCACCTACATCCATTTAACATGCACATTGTTCAAAATGTGCTCCACTCTCCTTCATTAGCATGTTGAAAAGTAGCACAATGCCATTGGTTCAAATGTTAATCCCACATTCATCCTATTCCTCATTATTCAACTCTTCTTCATTATAAATAGAGACCTTCTCTATTGATTTGGCATCCATAATCCATGTAGGATCATTATGCTCATTTGAATCCACAATCATTCACAAGTTTATGCAAGGTTATTATAGTAATTTTGAATTCAAAGTATCCATTTTCATCCACATGTCATCCATATTAGCATAAGGTTTCATCATTGATAGCAAGGATATTGGAATTTTGAATGAAGGATCAATCAATCATCATCAAGCTTATCAAGGAATTGGAAAAGGGCTACTTTCCACATCAAAGTAGCACCAATTCCCCCATGGGATGCTAGTTTGAGCATTTTGAATCAGATTTCATTAGATTTTATTTTATATTTCATCTTGTTTTCTTGTTCTTGTGTTTTGAATGAATTCCATTGGGAATGTTTAGTTTGAACTTGTTTAAGGACTAATGTTTGTTTGTCCATGTTTGAGTAGGTTTAGGAAAAAAAATCTATAGAACCTAATGGTTTACTGAGGTTTAAAGGAAATATTTATGTACTTAACTCTAGGGAATTAAGGAAATTGGTATGGAAAGAATTTCATAATGCACCATATTCAAGACATCCTGGTGTAACAAAGATGTTGGTTGATGTTAAACCATTATATTTTTGGAAGGGAATGAAAGGGGATGTTGCAAGACTTGTAGCAAGTTTCTTATAATTCCAAAGAGTAGAGGAAAAACATCATCACCCTATAGGTCTTTTGTATCCTTATGAAGTTCCAAAAAGTAAGTGGCAAGTCATTCGCATGTATTTTATGCAAGGTCTTCCAATGGCAAGGAATAAGCACAATGCCATTCTAGTAGTGGTGGATAAGCTTATAAAGGTGGCTCACTTTATACTAGAGAATTTGATTTATGAAGCTCCTTCAATATCTCAAAATTTTATTCAAGAGATATTTAGATTGCATGGGATTCCTGAAAAGATTATTTCTAATAGGGATGTTTGTGCGACATCTAAATTTTGGCGAACCTTGTTTTCTTCACTTGGGACTCAACTGAACATAAGTTTAGTATATCATTTGAAAATGGATGGAAAAACTGAAAGGGTGAACCACGTTCTAGAGGATCTACTAAGGATGTATTGAATGGATCAACAATACAAATGGGAGGATTGCCTACCTTTGGTTGAGTTTGCATATAATAACTCTTATCATTTTGCAATCAAGATGGCTCAATTTGAAGCATTGTATGGTAGGAAGTTTCAAACTCATATAAGCTAGGATAAGCTAGAGGATAGGATAAGCCTTGGGCTATAAATATTATGGGAAATGGAGGGGAAAGTTGGAATTATCAAGCAGAGGCTAGCATAAGCTAATGATAGGTAGAAAAGCTATGCAGATTCTGAATGGGTACCCAAAAATTTTGTGGTAGGAGAGAAGGTTTTGTGGAGACTCAAACCTAACAAGAGTTCTATAAAGTTTGGAAAGTCATCCAAACTAGCTTCACCCTATGTAGGTCCTTTTGAGGTTCTTTAAGAAGTCAAACTTGTTGCATATAAGATTGATTTGTCGCCAACTCTTTCCAAGATGCATAATGTCTTTCATGTCTTGTATCTTAAGAAGTATATACCAAGGGATAACCATGTTATTAAATGGAATGATTTATAGGTACAAGATCTAGGAGTGGTAACAATTGAGCCTCTCAAGGTGCTCAGAACACATAAGCTTCACTTACGTAACAAAAAGGTTTTGCAGTGCAAGGTCCAGTGGGATCAATATATAGAAGATTTTGCCACTTGGGAAGACTATGCTGAGATGAAGCAAAAATTTCCAAAAGTCTTGCTAATTTTTGAAAAATATGGAAAAACAATGATGTTTAATGTTTTATATTATGTCCATGTTTGACACTTAATAATTATCAGGGATGATGTTTCACAAGGGGGGAATATGTTACACCCCATGTGTTATTACATATTTACTATTACCTTGTTTGGTTAAAATGATTTAATATATGAATGTGTTTTATGAATCTTGATGGTAATATGATGAATGACTATTTGATTCAATTTGATTTTTTATAATTATCCTATTAATGGAACACATGATTGTATTATTATCAGCTAAACACTATTATGATGTACTAAGTTGAATGTAGGAACAAGTTTGAACCTCTAGAAGAGAGGGGAAGTATCACTCAAGAGAAGAAATTGGTCTGGTATCCCTTAATGAGCCTAATTGAGAATACACACACACACCCTAGTTGGTATAAGATTGAGTCAAGTCAGCTCGAGTAAATGGTAAGTGATGTTTAGTTTTGGTTGTGAATTTTTATATTGGGTTATGATCTTGTTCTATGAATGTTTTGATTGAGGAATGTGATTAAGTCTTTATATCAAGTGAAAGTCCTTCCTTGTGTGTTCATATTTATATCAAAGATATATATATGTATGTATGTATGTATGTATATGTACATGTCTATGATAAACTCACACATATGAATAAATTTGTGCATAAGTATATGTAGGTAGATGTATCTGCGCATGCTCATGGACGGACTACCCATATGCATGGGAATACATATTAATATGCTTATATATTTGTGTATATATATGATTGTTATTTTGATATACGTTTATATATTTGTTAATTGGAAATTAATGCATTTGATAATCTTGAGAAAATAAATATATATTAATACATATTAAGCATATGTTCTATATATTATATAATGTGTTAAGTGTTTGAAATATATAAAGCACATTGTAATAGCACAAAAGTTGATATGTATAAAGTAATTCAAATAATGCTTATGTGCATTATAGCATTGCCTCATATGCATTGCTAATTTTATAATTGCACATAAAAAAAACTTGGAATAAGTGAGCAAAGACTTACTAAGCCGTGCAAGATAGTAGAAAAACAAGTTTTACATTGGAAAGAGAATGAATGCGGATTTGAATTATTAGAATAAGAATTTGACTATGTTGTTATTTGGGGCACTAAAACATGAGCATGTGGCACCAAATCTATAGAATGTGGAAGAAAATAAGAAGTCTTAAACCATTAGATATGGATAAACCCACTCAATGTAAATTTGGTAGCAATGTAAGAGGGTAGTCAACTTGCAAACCAAGTAGGAAACTTGCTGAAAGGTATTGGTGTCCCTTGACTCAGTAAACGATTCATGTTGTCTCTTGAATCAAGTCAACTCACCCTTTGGAAATGTGAGGACTATCATGTGTTACAAATATACGAGTTAATTAGTTGAGTCATTGCATGGGATTAGAAAGGTGGTAGAATTATTTACTTGTTTGTAGCCTTTGGTTGCTAAAATTTTAGTATATATAGAGGTGATCTACCTACCATTTGTTACACTTTTAATTTTGGTTACTTTGTTGTTACTCTAATTTATTTTGTGTGCAAGTGAGTTGAGATACTGTGAGTTACCTTGTTATTTTTAATTTTTATTTGTTGAGAGAATCGGTAAGAGGCTAGAAGTGGGAATTGGGTTGATCTTAGAGGAAGTAGCAAGCAGGCTTGAGGGATTAAGCTAGGAAGAATTATCAGTGGAGCTTTTTATACAAGTATGTTGATTTATATTCCTTTGTTATTTATGTTGGAAAGTTTATTTATCCATGTTTTCCATGTTTGGAAAGGAATGATTTAAATGTGTATTATAATGCTTGGATATGCTTGCATGTTTCTTGGTTTCTTCTTAAATTTTTGAAACCTTTCAATTTGGTTTATACTTATATAGATATACATCATATAATGGAATTTATATGAATGTGATCTATTTATACAATATGTAATTTTTCAATTCTATTCATATGCAGCTTGAGATAAGAAGTTTCTTGATTTACTTTAGTAGTAATATCATTTAATCATGAGTCATTAGTTTGGTTATTCCTAGGGTTAGATTAATCCATGGGAAAAGGGGGTAACCTATGTATAGAATACAAATGGTCAAAAATAAAATTGAGCTAGGAAGGTGGGTGAGTGTGTGACCTCCACTCTAAATTTTGGGTGATGAATACTTTGGCCAAAGTAGTGTAAGTAGCCACCTTTTACACTGTCAATTCACTATGATCCAGGTCTACATACTAGGCAGGGATAGTCATACATGTAGGTTGTATCCACTATATGGCAGCTCTAGATATGTAGAACACAATGCCATTCTTACAAAAGGCTAGGATTATGAGGTTACTTGGTGCAAGAGCATCTTGACAACCTTATGCTTCCATGAATAAATCTTAAAATTTGACTCAATTTTATTGTCTCCACATTGTAAGGAGGTCTTATAAGTCATTTTTCCTATGTTTAGGTCATAAGAAGGTTTAAGGTTTAAGTCCAATGTCTATTTTGAAAGGTTGTCATTATTTGAAATTGTCACAAATATGTAAAAATTGAAAAGTTGCATATAGAATAGGAAAGGTCACTTTAGTGGTAGGCGTTGATAGGTGGTTAGGAATCAATTAGAAAATCAAAAGTTAGTTTGAATTCCTTTATAAAGGATTTGTACACCATTTTTGAGGCATGGGTGATTGAACAAAGAAACTAGAATATTGAAAGCTCTATTTTAAGCATAAATCTTCAAAAAAATTATGTTTCTTGGTTGTGTACAACCCTATACGGGCATGGAATCAAATTTGAATTTTTTTAAGTGGTGTACTAATTAATCACCTTCTACATGTTTCTTGTTTCATGCAAATTGATCAGTTTTTGTGTAAGTTATTCAAATTTTATCATAAACTGCTAAAACCCTGATTAGGGTAACCAATGACTTGTAAATATTGTGTTTCTCTCATTTTATCTTGTGGAATTTGCTAAAATTTGGTGGAAATAATCTTGGTGGCATATTCTTTCATATTCTTGAATTTTTAGTCCAAATGATTAAAGACTAAGGCGTGAAGAATTTAAGTTTATGACTAAAATCTGTGTATAGACTGGTAAACGTAGAGTTTAAGAAGGCTATCACTTAGGGTTTGTCAAAACACACATGGTAAAGGGATTTTAATGATTTAATAAAGGGATTTTAATGATTTAATAAGCTTATTCAAGTATAAATAAAGGTTTTTTAAGAATTGGAGTAGAGAATTTGTGTTTGGAGTTAATAGAAACAATAAGCCTAGTTGGAGCAGGGCCTAATAGGTGTAATTTGCACGGTATCAGTCATAAATCGTTCATTATTTTCCATAGTAACTCATGATGGCATTTAGAGATTTTTAAAAAAATTTAAAGGAGTATTCAAAATGAAAATTACAGTCCCAAATGGAGGTTTGCACTGTAAGTTGTTTCTGACAATATATATTAGGAGTGTTGCTAGAGATAGGATAGTCCATAAAGGAAAGGTGAGTTTATGAAAGAGAAAACTCCATTGGTTGTTTATTTTGATTTATTCAAGATTATTAAAGGTAAAAAAAAGGTTAGAGAATTCTTGTTTGGGCTTGAAGAGTCAAAAATATAAATGGTGCTATGTTGAGCCATTGTTTGAGTAAAGGTTTCTTGTGAATTTGGACAATCATTTTTAGAAGTTCTTAGTTTTATTGGTGAAAGGGATGTGGGCCAATTATATTGATGATTTCTAAAGTGTTTGGAGAATTCTTTATGGGTTTGATGAAGCATTGGGACCCTGAGTTGTGTTTTGGTATATTGAATCAAGTGTTTTGTGAAAGGAAAAATGTAGTTGTGATGAGTAATCAGACTGAGATGTTTTTGAGTTTAGTCAAATGAAATTGGGATAAGTTGTTTTTCTTCCTCTGTACTGCACCATTACCAAACCAATATCTTTGTTCTAAGGGTAGGTCCATCTTACTAGTTTGGTAGATGTGTGGGGTACTGTAGTAAGTCCATGGTTGGCATAAAAGTACTTGAGTGATGCTTCTCCTCATGCATTCAGTGGTGAATATTTGAGAAGGATATTCTGGACATTTGTATTTTCTATTTCAGTAAGCTCATTGAAGCTATATATGTAATCTTGTATCCATCTCTATTTAAAATTGTAAATATGAAATATTTCCTTGAAATTATGTAATGTGAAATCGTTACTTGTATTAATGAAATGATTCTTTGATTATGCAATGAGAAAGTCTAGAATTTTTTGTTTCAAATGTGCATTAGTTATTCAAAAGAAAAGAATTTTTTTATTGCTCATAATGTTGGTAGCATAAACTATTCACTTGTGGGTAAAACATAGTAAAATTATTGGGTAGAACAATGGGCATGTTACAAAAAACTTTCCATGATATAACATTTACTACCAAACACTTTGAGATATTTCACAATAGGAGATTTTCCACTACTGTATTCAACTCCATTTTCCAGTGAATGTTTGTTGAAATTTCAACAAACTATTGTCAGAACACCAACAAGCCACTGCAATAATTTTCATCGAAACATTTTTGTCACTTTTTCAATGAACCTTGAAATGTCAAACTCATGACGTGACTTCGTCGGTAGTCACCATGGTAATGGTGATAGGGTTTTCATTGAACTTCTGACGAACCATGTGTCGATCTAAGGACAAACATTAGGTAGAAAAAAAGTGAGACAAATCACCCAAAATGTGGGAACACCACCAAAAAATCATTGAAATAGCAACAAAAGGTGCATGTCATAATGTCAGAAATTTTGTCGAGGGTACAAAAATTTCATTGGTCATTTTTCAGGTTTCTTCAGACGTGTTCATAAAATTTTTGACAAAACTATGCAATTTTTTTTTTTTTTTAAAGTATTCCATTTTCAAACATTCTATTCTAGAAAAATGTAATTGGTTGGTGTAAAGCCAAATTCGATAACCTTTGCCAACATCTTCCCTGCCTGTGCCAAAAGGGGAGCTTTGTAATAAGGTATGGACATCCATCAAAACATAAAGGATAAATGATTTTCATCAATTGTAGTTGCAACTACCTTGTTAGACATGTATGCAAAATGTCAAAGCATAGACAAGGAATGTGAAATATTTGACATAATGCCTCAAAGAAATGTCATCTCATGGACTGCGATGATTGTAGGATATGCACAAAATAGATTTGTTCAAAAGGCTTTACAAATTTTTAAAAAAATGTAATTGGCTGGTGTAAAGCCAAATTCGACAACCTTTGTGAGCATCCTCCCTTCTTGTGCCAAAATGGGAGCTTTGGAACAGGCTATGGACATCCAACATAACATAATGGAAGGGGGAGTCTTGTCAAATATTATAGTTGGAAATGCTCTAGTGGTAAATGTTTCTAGATGTTACTCCTTTGGCTATCTATGGTGTTGTTTTTGGCAACTACTATGTGTATGATTGAGAAACAGTGTTCTATAGAAGGGAAAATAACTAGAATCTCATGAAGAGTGGAATAAGCTTCATTTTAATGCTTATATAAGTAAGAAAGAGAAGTGTAGTGAGGTCCTAAATCTTCATGAGAAGATGTTAATTGAAACACAAGAATCATCCTCCTCGAAGAAAACTAATGTTGATCAAGTTACTCCATGGTCAAACACTTTATCATCTCATCACATGGATAACTAGAGACAAAGATGTTCTAGATTCTATCTAATATTTTCCTTGTGTTACAAGGCAAGATGGTAGTTGTCCAATCGATTGAGGGATTCATCCTATTTTGTGCATTGACTATCTATAGCTTTTGAGGATGAAGTCCTCTATTTTGGGGATTTGTGATCTATAAAAGGATTCATTTTTGTTCTCCATGGCATGTTTGAAGATATATTTCAATAGGAGATAGGCTCCTAGACACTAAAGTGTGCATTAGATGATATAGGACATCAATGTGAAAGCTTTGGCAAAAGAGAGAAGCTTAAAAAAAGGATTTATTTTGGTCTTTGTGGTGATTTCATTGGTTGCAATAGGTAATGGAAGTGAATTCACTGCAGAAATTTGAAAATATCATGGTAAAAAAAAATCACAAGCTTATAAAAAGTTGTTAATTTGCTTTGTGTGAGATTGGTGTTACATGTCATCTTGATTTTGGATGATTATTCATTTGACAGTTTTCTTCAATATTTTCAGCTTCCTAAAGCATTGTAATTCTTTATATGGTCATTGTAAGCTTGAATTTCCCATGAAAGGAGAGCATTTTGAAGGAATTTAGAGTGGCAATTCGCAAGCTTCCTAAGTTCCTAGTGATGGTTCAAATTTTTTAGCAGGGCTGTGGTGTTTTGAGAAATTTGAGAGGTCATAGAGGATAGACTATAGTTGTTTTGTATTGTCAATGCATGCCTTAGAGGCTTAGAACAATTGCAAGTTCCATTTGAAGGATTCTAAGTGATTAAGTGCTCACATTTGCTAGATTTTTTACCTATAAGTGGGTTTCTCTAGAATATATTGGTGTTGCTCTTTGATGGCATCGTTTCTCTCTATTTTCCTACATCTCCCTTTTTTTTCTTGCTAAAATAAAATAAATCTTATGGTTCTCTCAAGTTAAAGTTTTTTTGTTTATGATTATCATATGAAATATCCATTGTACTTTATAGATCACAAAAATTCTTAAATTATCCTGGAATACTTTTCCAATCTCAATATCTTATTTCTTTCCAATCTATCACCATAGACTTTATTATTGGACTACCCATAATTACTTCTTTAAGAATGATTTATTTTTGTTGTTGTATGTCATCTTTCTAAGATGTCTATTTTATTCCATGAAGCAAAACTATTGATGTGTCTAAAACTATGTTTTTTTTTCCATCATATATGATGTTACTTTGGCTTAAAAATCACAATTGTTTCTAATTGTGTCTCCTAATTTCTTTCAATTTTGGAAAAATTTGTAGAAGCCTTTAGGCTGTCAGCTGAGATTTTTTATATCCTTTCATTGGAAAACTAATGGTCAAAGTAAAGTAGTTAATCTCTTCATGTTTCATCCTCTTCTCATCTATCATCAATTAAATAAGCATTGGGACATATATCTCCATACATTCAAACTACCTAGATTAGAGCTATCCATGTATCTATAGGACATTCTCCATTTGAGGTCTGCTATGTCTATTAACACCTTGATCTCTATGAGATTCTAGTAGGGTTCATCTCATGAACAAATGGACCAAGATAAGACACTTTTTCCATTTGAGGTCTGCTATGGGTATGAACACCTTACTTCCTATGAGATTCTAGTAGCTCTTCTAATAGGTTTAGCTCATGAATAAATGGAGCAAGATAAGATAGATTATCCAATTGAGGCCTGCCATGGGTATGAACACCTTCTGTCCTATGACATTTTAATAGGTCTTCCCATAGGTTCATCTCATCAACAAATGGAGGAAGACAAAGACAACATCTACCAATTTATTAACTAATCATACAAATTTTCTACCTTTGTTTGTACTTTAGAAATGATAAATTTTTCAAAAAAATAAATGATCTACATACTTGTATTCTCACAATGCTACTTATTTGTTCATAGTCCAAAGATTGTAAGACAATATACTCATCAATACGATTTATGAACTCAGGTCAGAAGGTGGCCTATGCTACTTCAATATAAAATAAGAATCCAAAAGTTTGATTACCCTTGTTGAACCACTTAATTTTAGTACTCTCATTTGTACATTTTTTTCCTACCCCAATTGTAACTCTATATAACCTCTTGTTCTTTAGTATTTTTTGAACCTTAGTTTTCCATTGATGGTAGTTAAATGGAATTAGAAGAGGAACTAGAACATTTCAATCCATGCTTGTTGATTGTTGCAATGAATTTAGAAGTACAAAAAATAAAAGATAGAAGGAAGTACACACAACACAAGGTTATCCACAAGATATTTAACTATCCTATTGTAGCCAGCCAATTAGGCCTCTTGGAGCAGTGTTGTTTTGGTCCATTGCTCTTTTTCTATTCACTATCATGAAGGAAGGTTTTGAGGCCTTGTAGGGGCATATAATACCTATCTAAGTTTAGTGGTTTGGGCCTAGTATAGGCTTGTATGTGGATTTTATTTTTTTTGTCCTATTGGGTAGGGCTACAAGGGTTAAAAGGGTAAAGAGGCCTAAAGGTTAGAGCGATGAGAAAATGGAATTTCCTAAGTGAAAATTAGGGTGTTAAGTTTTGGTTTGGTCCTATTTGACATGATCTAAATAGTTAAAAACCATATTGGTTGTGAGAGTACAAGAACCCTAGGTGAATTGGGTCTTTTCCTTAAAGGAATAGTGGATTGGAAAGGTCCACTTAAAGAGTACTTGAGAGATTTGTGCTAAGTTGGTGTTTTGATCATCTAGTTGATCATCTAAAGAAGCTTCCCCTGCTCACTCTCAATCACTTATTCCTACATAGTTCACTATCCTTGTTTTGGAAATCACTTAATATATTCTTTCCATGTCACAAAACAAGAATCTTCTATCATGAACAAGGTTGTAGTATGAAGGCCTGTAGCATACTCTGGGATCTACTCATTTCCTATCAAATTTTCCCATAATAACCCTTGTTATTTTTGTGATGTACATAAGCTAATGCATTATTCTTCAATTGTGACAAAACCTTTATGGAGTTACCCTCTCAAATGACACATGAATGCATAAATTTGAGAGGAAGACAATAAGTTGAATGAATGTAAGTAGAGAATTTTTTGCATACCTGTAGATGGTACAAAATTTCATGATTAAGTGGAAGCCTCCCATCAACAACAAGATCCAAATATCCGTGTATCTATCTCAATCGAGCCTCTAAACCCTTTAGAGCTATCAATTTTTCCACTAACTTGTTATGCACAAAAAGTCAAATTTTAGAGTTATGTCACCACTAAAAAAAGAAGAAATAGAGCTTTGAAACCAAATCCACACACAACACAATGTGGTATTCATACAAAGCCATACAAAAAAACTAAACTCAAAACTTTGGAATGGAAACAACTTGAAATTATGATGTAGAGCATGGATTCAGTTTACTCAACTGGAGGCACATTTCACAATAATGGGTTCTTAATGTAGAACATTTGTACGAGGTTCAAATAGTAAAGAGATTGATGAAAGATGGAGGAATTAAAAAGATACTTGCATGTAGTTGGTTTGAACTTCTCTTTGTTTTGAGAATAGTTTAATAGTCTCTACTTAATAGGGCCAACCACATGACAGTGGAAACTCATTTGGCCCCTTCCCCCCCACATCACTCTCAATTCCCCATACCCAATCATATAACATTAATCATTCATTAATCCATTAATAACATATAACATTCATTCATCGATCCATTAATAACATATAAAATTCATTCATTAGCATATTCACATTCATTCATTCATCCATTAATAGCATATAACATTCATTCATTTAGTTGTTACATATTATCAAAAATATGGTTGTCATAATATGATTACAATCACTTTTTTTTTGTTTCTTTAATTTTGAAGCTAAAAAAACCTAAAGTGGAGTATAATTTTCTAAATCATATATCCCCCCTTTAGTTGTTCTTCCCTCTTCTCTTGATCTTAATGTACGCCTAGTCATGTATTGATCACGAAGTGGAGGCTACTTAAAGGGGGGGTCTGCTGCAATAGCAAAGAAATGTTAAATTGATATGTTTTGTTATTATTGTTACAAGTATTTTATTAATTAAAAGAACATTAGAGTGGTGCTTTTTACTTGATGGGGCCACATCATGTTCCTAATCTTGTCATATAGCCTCGTGCTCAACATGTTGAACACCCTCTAAATCCTGATCTGCAATTGAAACACGAAAGGTTACATTAATGAATACACCAATTGCAATTAAATATGTTTAAAATAACATTAGAGTGGTCCTCTTTACCTAATGGGGCCACATCATGTTCCTGATCTTCTCTAGCTTGATCATGCTTAACATGTTGATTATGCTCTACATGCTCTAAAGTTGAAACATAAAAGGTTACATTAATTAATACACCAATTGCAATTAAATATGTTTAATTGTATTAATCCATACTGCATTTTGTATAGCACATGAATACATCCAGTATCGAGATGCACATCATGATCTTCATTTGTAGGTTGTGCTCCACCCTCACCAGGTTGCATTCTAATGTCAAGTGTAGTAATATCATTGTCTATCTATTTAAAATAAATAGGTACATAATGACCTTATGGTGGAAATTAATATTGAATAGATTGCACAAGTATTCAATTTTAAATAAACTTTATTGATTTTATTTACCTATGTGTTGGATGTAGTGGAAGATTGTGTTTTCCTAGTCAAGACTCTTAGGCGTTCAACCATGGCTTCATAGCCATGTTGGAAAGAAATCTTCATTTCCTCTTTTGCGGGCACTCTGTTGAATTTAGAGCCCTGCATTTTTGCATAAGATCATGAATTTTGTTTCTATGGTGTGATAAAACCAAATTTTTTTGCAATTTATTATTTGGATGAAATATTTCATTTATTTATACTTACTATTCTTGCGGCTAAATTCATATAACCACCAGAGCCAAGTTTGTGCTACCTATGTTTTTCTAGTCTTGCCTTTGTTGCCTTCGATGTGTCAAGTAGCCTATGAAAAGTTTGAAATACATTATATTATGTAAAAAGAAAGAGTAATTGGTATATAATTACATTGTTGATAGTATCACATACCTTCCTTGGCCTAGTGGTTTCTTTCCTTTTTTTCTTTTCAGCCTTCTCCTTTCCATCCAACACCAGGTCCTTCCACTCCCTCTTCGAAATCATGGGGGGATGCTCGTACTTTTTGTTCTTCTCTAAATGTGACCTATATTGGTCCCTCACATACTTTAGATATGTACCAAATTTCTTAAGGACCTTCATTCAGTTGAATGTTTATCACCGAATAGCGCAACTAAATGGTTAATGAGCTCATCCTTTAAATCTTGATTTTGGGTATTCCACCATGTATGTATGGTGGGCCCAAAGGGATCCAATGTTATATCACCTAGATGTTTATAAAAGACATCATTTCCTGCAAAATGATCATGGGATCAGTAGTCTAAAAAGAGTGATCAATAAGTAAATTTCAATTGGATTATATATAATAATAATTAAAACATTTTAAATTACCTGGGACCTTCTCTATCTTTATGGGAATGAAATCCTCAGTCACTAAAAATATGACTGGAAATGTTCTCGTGCTAGTAATATGAGAAGATCTAGGAAATGTTGCTAAAACATCACTAGCACTAGTGGCCTCTACATCACCAGTACTACTTGATGCGTGCATGCTATGTGTTGCCGACATTTTAGTTGACAATATAGGCACAGATGATGGGGTCAGATGATCATGTGATGTATGTGCATGAAGATTAGGATGGACGGTTGTACCAACCCCTACTCTGCAAGAAGCACCTGCAGTACCTTGATCATGGCCAGTAGCATCATGAGGACACAAAAAATTCTATAAAAACAACACATATTTAGTTCATGACATAAAATATTACAAATTATAAAACCATGAATGAACTTATGTTATAATTAAAGACCTCATGACAACTTACTTGCAAGTTTTGTACCCTCTTAGTCAATATTTTAACCCTCTCTCTTCTCTCATCTATTTGAGGCACTATGAATAACAACTAAAGGATTTCTTCATTGCATTTTTTTGTGTCTTCCTTATCATATCGATAGGGTTTGTTGAATATGCAATGTCATCATCCAATAACAGTGATTGCACCTCAACCCTAAGGATGCTCTCCTCTACTATTGGTGCCTTTCCCTGATCAACTGTCTACAACAAGAATATTTAAAACATTATCAAAATTAACCCAATAAACTTATGAAAAAAACATAATAATAAAACATTTTGCTTGTATCTAATTTTTACAATTACAATGAGGTAAACCTATTAGGTAGAAGTGCTTGAAGATGCATTGTAATCTATGGTCTAGGCGAAAGCCTTCCCCATACAATCATTGTCCTATTGCGACAAAAATTAAATATAAAAAATCATTACTAAAATGAAACCAATAGACTTACGAAAAAAATAATAATAATAAAATGGTATATTGGAGTCATTAATTGGAGGTTGGGTAAAATGGTATATAGTATTTACCACCCCCATAGTAACTATGTTTGTATCTAAGTGATTCAAATTGTAATCGATTAGCAACTCTTCCCCTACATTTATTGATTTTATTGCACATACGAATACACGGTTTCCCTCGCGTGCCTCAAATATGCAATTTGGTTGCTTATTTGTTGACCTAGGTCATGTGCTATTTATAAACCCTGCAATATTCCTCACTATTGAATTTGACTCCATTTTTTTTATTAACGTTCATCGGTTGTTCGAAAAACATTTGTCAGAAAATTGATGAATTGACGAAAGAATTTTCATTTCCTTTTTTTGTCAGAATTTTGATGACGAATTAAATGTCAAAATAACAACACAAATTCATAGGTCGTTGGCATCATAAAATGACTCAGATTTTTTTTGGAATATTGATGACAACTTTGTGTATCCACCGACGAATTATAACCAAAATGCAATTGCAATGGCTCTTTTGAAGTGTTGAAACAACACCAAAAGTTCATCGCCATTTCAATGAAATGGGAAAGGAGTTATGATGAAGCCTTTGTCACAACTATAGCAACTTCATCGAACCTTTTTGGTGATTTTTCGATGGCCTTTGTCAAAATTTTGACGAAACAATGCAATTTTTTTTAAAAAGTATTCATTGAAATGAACCATCGCGGAGACTCTTGGCGATGACCACCAAAGCAAACCCATTGATGAGAGATCAATCATTAGCACAAGATAGAAAACTCACTCCGATAGTCCATGTCTTGTTGATGACTTCCATCAACAAGACAGACCAAATGTCACACTGATTTGACATCTTCAGGAGTTTTAAATAGACCTACACCATGTCATCATTGAGACTCTTGGCGATGACCACCGAAGCCAACCCATCGGTGAGAGATCAATCATCGACACAGGATAGAAAAATCACTCTAATAGTCCATGTCTTTCCAATGACTTCCGTCGGAAAGAAAGATCCAATGTCACACTGATCTGACCTCTTTAGGAGTTTTGAACACTGCTGGTTATCAGCAAGACATTCTGAGGGTCTTGCTGATCAAACAAGTGTCTAAGAGAAAGTAAATAGATGAACCTATTAATTTTATTATTTTGGGGTTCTTTAAATATTAGAATAGATACCATCTTCTTATGTATAATGTACTTATATTTAGATTTGAATTCAAGACCAATTGTCATTGCACATTCCATTTTACTTGCATAAAGTATTCTATAAGTAATATATTGATAATGACAAATGATATATGGTGTTGTACAACTCTACCTATCATCATAGTTCTACTATTCTCCCCTAGAGAATCTTGCAAAGACTAGTTTACAATACCAAGTCAAATAATATGAAAAAGACTTACTTCCATACAAATTAAATGATTATTCTCACAATGGCAATTGTCTAATCACAACAACAATTTCATGAAAGGTTATCTATGCTTCATAAGAGATGACTAATCATACATACAGATTGCAAGATGCATAGAAAAATTATTACACTTGAGAACAACCAAGGGCTAACAAGGGAAGGAGTTAAGAAATGTCTGGATTGAAGAGAAAATGTGTAGGGAAAATGTTGAGCAGTGTCAAGATAACAGATCTTGTAGAACATATTCTTGACCTAATCAAGCTTTTGAACAACTTAAACAAAATTAAAATACTAACACATACATGAGACATGTAATGAACTTCCAATGTATGCTATCTTTTTCATTAATGTAGAGGTAGGTAAAGGAGAAATAATTATAATTGTAACACTATTCATAGTCCAGTAAATTATGTTCATAATTTGTGTTCAATGGACCTTAGTTTTATCATTATACTACCCATCTAATACCATATTTTAATCTAGGGTTCAACTATCTCAGATCTATAGAAGCACCTTCAATTAACCATTTAAAGTACTATAAAATAAGGTAATACTTTTACTTGACAAAGATTGGGTACACTTGTAGGATTAAAGTTCTCACAATCATCATGATTTATTGGTACATAGACACAACCCGCAACATATGAAGTAATGGATGACTACAAGTTAGTGAAATGGTCCTTAATATGTGACTGGTTTGCAAATTTATTGGTAGAAAATAAGGTTACAAACAAATCTACATAAAAAACTAGGAGGACAATCTACTGCAATATCAAAATGGATGAAAAGTGCAAAGGAAAGAGTCGAGCTACATCTCTAGAGCCTAAAAAAACACATGCAAGAAACATAAAAAAAAGGAACAAACTAGTTTTTGGATGAATACAAAATGGTGCCTTCAGCAAGTGATTCATATGCTTTCACACCTAATAGGACATTAAGAAGATTTTAGTCTTCCTTTGCGAAATTAACTACTTACAGAATAAACATAGAAACCAATATTATATACCTCCATGTCTACCCAAGGGTAGGTATAAGAGAAAAAAAATTCCTCAATGCAATGCCAAAAAATATCAATGTGTGTGTAGGTTTGTATTACTCAAAATATCATTTCATTGCCTAAGCAAAACTACCAAAGTGATGTTTGAAATTTCAATCTTCACATAGGTTCCCTTATTGCTACGCATGCATATACAAGCATTATTTGAGCTCTAAACTATTCAAATATTAAGGATTTAATTAGCTATAAGATAGAAATTTGTTGTTTAGACATAATCCATCATCTTTTACATATCTTTATTCACTCCTACCGCTTCAGATAAATTTGTGTAAATGAGATAGAAATGTGAATCTTTTATGACAAAGAAAATTCTCAAAAGGAGGGGGGAGAGAGCAAAGGGTAGGGGGAAAGAGAATGCTTGAATTTATAGCAAATTATAACATTTTGATCATTATAACAATGAAACGAATCTTAAGTTTGAAGCATTAATATCATTTAGAACATTTATGATCAAGAATGAATGTAAGTAGAGAAACTTTTGCATACCTGCAGATGGTACAAAATTTCATGGTTAAGTAGAAGCCTCCCATCAACAAAAAGATCCAAATATCCATGTATATATCTCAATTGAGCCTCTAAACCCTTTAGAGCTGTTAATTTTTCCACTAGCCTATTATGCACAAAAGTCAAATTTTAGAGTTATGTCACCACTAAAAATAGAAGAAACAGAACTTTGAAACCAAATCCACACACAACACAATATGGTATTCATACAAATCCATACAAACAAACTAAACTCGGAACATTGGAATGGAAACAACTTGAAATTATGATGTAGAGCATGGATTCAGGGTATAAAGAATCATTTTTCTACCACCATAGTGAAAATTTAGCACTTTCTTTCATCTTTTAATATTGGTTTGATGCTTCAAATGATGCATTTCTTATATTGAAAAGTGCATTACCTTATTTAGCTTCTCTTTGTTTTGAGAATATTTTAATATTATCTACTTAATAGGGCCAACCACATAAGGGTGGAAGCTCATTTGGCCCCTCCCCCCCCTCACATCACTTTCAATTCCCCATACCCAATCATATAACATTAATCATTCATCCATCCATTAATAACATATAACATTCATTAATTAACATATTCACATTCATTCATTAACATATAATAATCATTCTTTTAGTTTTTACATATTATCAAAAATATGGTTGTCATGATATGATTACAATCACTTTTTTTTTGTTTCTTTTTTAAAGCTTAAAAAATCTAAAGTGGTGTATCATTTTCTAAATCAATTGTCCCCCCTTTAGTTGTTTTTCCCTCTACTCGTGATCTTAATGTATGCCTGGTTGTTTGATCACGACGTGGACACCGCTGCAAGGAGGGTCTACTGCAATAACAAAGAAATGTTAAACTGATATGTTTTATTATTATTTTTACAAGTATTTCATTAATTAAAAGAACATTAGAGTGGTTCTCTTTACCTGATGGGTCCACATCATGTTCCTGAACTTCTATTATAGACTCATGCTCAACATGTTGAACACCCTCTAAATCCTGATCAGTAGTTTAAACATGAAAGGTTACATTAATTAATACACCAATTGAAATTAAATATGTTTAAACGAACATTAGAGTGGTCCTCTTTACCTGATGGGGCCACATCATGTTCCTGATCTTCTCTAGCCTAATCATGCTCAACACATTGATCATGCTCTACGTGTTCTAAAGTTGAAACATGAAAGGTTACATTAATTAATACACCAATTCTAATTAAATATGTTTAAAAGAACTTTATAGTGGTCCTCATTACTTAATGGGGCCACATCATGTTCCTAATCTTCTCTAGCCTGATGGGATGCACACCATGACCTTCATCTACAGGTTGCGCTCCACCCTCACCAGGCTACATTCCAATGTCATGTGCAATATTATCATTGTTTGAATGTTTCAAACAAATAGGCATGTAATTACTTTATCGTGGAAACTAATATTGAATGGATTGCACAAGTATTCAATTTTAAATAAATTTTATTGAGTTTATTTATCTGCATGTCAAATGCAGTGGAAGATTGTGTTTTCCCAGTCAAGACTCTTAGGTGTTCAGCCACGATCCATAGCCTTGGTAGAAGGAAATCTTCAAGTCCTCTTTTGTAGGAACTCTATTGAATTCAAAGCCCTACATTTTTGCATAAGATCATGAATTTTTCTTCTATGGTGTGATAAAACCAAAATTGTTTTCAATTTATTATTTGGATACAATATTTCATTTATTGATACTTACAATTCATGCAGCTAATTTCATATAACTACCAAAGCCAAGTTTGTGCTACTTGTGTTTTTTCTAGTCTTTCCTTTGTTGCCTTCAATGTGTTGGGAAGCCTATGAAAATTTTGAAATATGTTAGATTATGTAAAAATAAAGAGTAATTAGTATATAATTACATTGTTGATAGTATCACATACCTTCCTTGGTCCGGTGGTGTCTTTCCTTTTTTCTTTTTAGCCTTCTCCTTTCCATCCGACACTAGGTCCTTCCACTCCCTCTCTGGAACCATGGGGGGACGCTCATACTTTTTTTCTTCTCTAAATGTGACCTATATTGGTCCCTCACATACTTTTAGATATGTACCAGCTTTCTTAAGGACCTTCGTTCAGTTGAATGTTTTATCACCGAACAACACAACTAAATGGTTAATGAGTTCATCTTTTAAATCTTGATTTTGGGCATTCCACCATGTACGTATGGTGGGACCAAAGAGCTCCAATGTAATATCAATTAGATTTTTATAAAAAATATCATTTCCTACAAAATGATCATGGGATCAATAGTCTAGAAAGAGCAATCAATAAGTAAATTTCAATTAGATTGTATATAATAATAATTAAAAAAATTTAAAGTACTTGGACCTTCTCTATCTTTATGGGAACGAAATCCTCAATCACCACAAATGTGATCAAAAATGTTCTCATACTAAAAATAAAGGAAGATCTAGGAAATGCTACTAAAATATCACCAGTACTAGTGCCCTCTGCATCCTTAGGTACATGTCCTGACACATGTTCTAGCATGTGTTCGCTGCCAGAGGGTGCACTAATGGATGCCTACATGGTATGTGTTGCTAAAATTTTAGATGACAATATAGGCACGAATGATGGTGTCAAATGATTTGATGTATGCACAAGAAGATTAGGATGGACACTTGTACCAACCCCTATTCCTCGGGCAGCACTTGTAGTGCCCCAATCATGGCCAAGAGAATCATGAGGATGCAAAAAATCCTATAAAAACAACAAATATTTCAGTTCATGACATAAAAGAGTACAAAATATAAAACCATGAATGAACATATGTTATAATTAAAGACCTCATGACAACTTACTTGCAAGTTTTTTGATCTCTTAGTCAATATTTTAATCATCTCTCTTATCTCATCTATTTGAGGCACTATGAATAAAAACTTAAGGATTTATTCATTGCATTTTTTTGGGTCTTCATTATCATATCGAGAGGGTTTGTTGAATAGGTGATGTCATCACTGCATAATATTGACTGCACCTCCCTATGGATGCTCTCATCTATTGCTGGTGCCTTTCCTTGATTAGTCAACTGAAATAAGAATATTAAAAACATTATAAAAATTAACCCAATAAACTTTTGAAAAAAATATAATAATAAAACATTTTGCTCGTATCTAATTTGTACAATTAAAATGAGGTAAACCTGTTGGGTGGAAGCACCTAAAGATACATTGTGATTTGTGCTTTGGGTTGGAGCCTTCTCTGTACTATCAATGTATCACTGTGACAAAAATTAAATATAAAAAAACATTAACAAAATGAAACCAATAGACTTAGGAAAAAAACTATAAGAATAAAATGGTATATTGGAGTCACTAATTGGAGGTTGGGTAAAATGGTACATAGTATGTACCACCCCCATAGTAACTGTGTTTGTAACTAAGCAATTCAAATTGTAATCAATTAGCAACTCTTCCTTTGTAGTTCTTGATTTTATTGCACATACAAATACACAGTTTCCATCACACACCTTCAATATGCAATTGGGTTGCTTATTTGTTGACTCAAGTCGTGTATTGTTCATAAGCCCTACAATATTCCCTGATGCTTTTGGTCTTCTATTAATGTACATAGCCACTCCTTTATCTAGATCCTTATATTTTAGTTGTATATAATTTGTTGACAGTGCATACCTACGCATACTTCGTGTATATCAAATCGGTTGCATCCAATCTTTGTAATTGTAATAGGGTTTAACATACTCCATCAATTTAGTAACCTTTTTGTAATAGACCTTTATGCTACTCATGCAAAATAGGCCCAAACCATGTAATGACGATGGTATTATCTGATATATCCTCTCATTGACACAAAAATTAGTGTTTATTGGAGGAAGTTCCTTGGGTACCCATTGTTTTCGTAGATGTTTGTACCTCAAGGGCACCTCAATGTCACCTATGCTCTCATCATCATAAGAACATGACCCCCCTTCACCAAGAAAAAATTCCACGCGTTTACAAAATTTTCTTCTAATGTTTTGACCTCTAGTTGATCTCCCTCTTTTAGACATAATTCATGCCTTTCTTTCCTCTTCTCTTCCTAAATTTCCCTTGCTCAAGGAAGACATATATGAAAAATACCTCTTTGGTGGCACTGCACTCATAAGGATGTTGGATGAAGTTCTTTCATGGTGATGTGATCCCAAGGTTACATTATGATTAATTTATCATTTCATCACTAGAATTTCACAATTTATAAGGTAATCAAGTCTTGATAGATTGCAAGTTATTGTTACTACTATCTAAATGTCTCCATCACAAATCAAATCTACTTAACGTTTTAACTCCCAAACTTTGTAACAAGTGTTAAATGTGACTATGGTTGACCAATTACACAACCAATGCCTCAAATGTATTCTCTAATTGTAATTAAAGGACTTTTTCTCTTCATTCAAGTAAATAAATTTGAAGGGGAACAACACCAAGTGGTTTATTCGACACCTACATGACTAAAAATAGCAGAAAATTTACATTTAATTTCCATATGTCTAATTGGTTAACGGGGAGGGAGTGTGTACTAGGCCTGGTTAAGTCATCATAAGTTTATGCTTTGGCAATAATTTTTTTTTAAGTCATCTTAAATCTTCCTATGTCTAATTGCTAGGGGACTTTTGGTATGTTTTAAGGTAGGATGATTGATGAAAGAGCCCAAAGAGCCTTTCTCCATGGTATCCAAGTACACATAGTAGCGGTCTTTTCTTATACGGTTGGACATGATTTAAAGAACTTAGCTAGGAATTATTCATTTAATCGAAGGTTTTCTCATAATTCCATCATTGGAAAAGTATGATCAAATTCTCCTATTATGAATAATTGGTCTATGTGCCTCTAGTAATCACTATAAATGTTTGTAAGGATAAAATGACTAATTTCATCAGGTAGGAGAGAGTCAACTTTGAGTTCTTCAAAGATTATATTCCTCTATTCATAATTTTTAAGGGTTGCGTGTGGAGGAGGTTATCACTACCAAGAAGGGAGGAGACCTTTCCTTGTGATGAAACTTCAAAATTTTTCTCTTTGTGTTCCAATTTTATCTTGCCTTATGTTTTTGGGCATCTATGGTGTTTGGGAAAAGCTTAAGGTTGGGGTTTACCTTTGTCTTCATGTAAAACCCTAATGTTTATCTTATGCCTTGGGTGAGATCTTTTGGGTCATTACTTTTTAGGGAGGGTTTTAAAACAACTTAAGCCCCATCACTTCATTGTTGGAATCATGTGCCTCAATCTCACAGGCTATAACCTTTGCAAGAGCAAAGTCGATGTGACATTCATGTTGTCTGGCTGACTGGAAGTTTAACCTTGTGAATTGCTCATGTCGCTAAGAAATACTTCTGTCTTGCCGAATGGACCTATCGCTATGACATGGTGACTCGGTGAGATCTCTTACCTTTATGGAATGTCTCACCGACAGAAGGGTTTATTATCGGGTGCCTAGCATTTGTCGAGGAGACTCATGGCGACTGGAGTCATCAGTGTAACCCATTTGCTTCAATTTGAAGTCTTAGTGATGGAGGGTTGTCTCACTGATACGTACTCTCCTAGAGCCATCGGGGTGACTTGAACACTCGGGAAGAAGTCTCAGTGACAATAAGAAGTCTTGCCGATATCGGCATGAAATTTGGTCTGTCTGGCCAATGTGGAAATCGGTATGACTTGTTCCTATCGGCATGAAGTCTTGGCGACCGAGAGATGTCTCACCAATTGGAGTGATCGATGTAACGTAAGGCTTCGATATGAAGTCTTGGCGAAGAACGTTTGTCTCACCGATAGTTCATCAGGCTAACACAAGGGCTTCAGTAAGATGTCCCAGTGAGAATGGAAGGTCACGCTGATGGGGATACAACTAAATTCATCAGAGTAGCTCAAGGCGATCGTTATGAAGTCTTGGCGAAGGTCAAATGTCTTGCCGACTCAATAGGACATGGGTGCTCGATGTGAGGTCTTGATGAAAGACAAAAGTCTTGCTGACTTGGTAAGACATGTTCTCTCAGAGTGAGGTCTTGGCGAACTACGATGGTCTCACCAATGGCTATGTAACTTCGGTGTAACGCATGAAGGCTTAGTGTTATGTCTTGGTGAAAGATGAATCTCTTGTCAATTATCAGATGTCTTCAGTGTGACTCTTGGCGAACAGTGGCTTTGGGGTAACAAGGAAGAACTTTTTATGAAGTCTTAGTGAATGTGGAATGTTTGGTCAATAGTTGGGCTCTTTGATATGACTTGAAGGCATTGGTATGATGTCTTGGCGAAGAGCGATTGTCTTGCCAATGGGAATCCTAATGTCGGTATGACTCTTGGCAATTGGTTGGTGATCGGTATAATATAAAGGCTCGATATGATCTCTTAGTGAATGACAAAAGTCTTGGTGACTAAGGAACACTTCAAAATGACTTGTGAGCTCGGTGTGATGTCTTGGTGAAAGACGATAGTCTCACTGATGGGTTTATTGAGGTTGATGTGACTTGTGAACTTGTTATGATCTCTTGCCAATAATGAAGACTCTTGGTGATGGATGTGTAATCAGTCCTGTGGCATCGAGGAGACATGGTTAGTGTCTCACCGACATGTGCCATAGGTTGAACACCTTTTACCATTGGAAGATCATCCTACGTGGTACAATTTGGACCAATCAGAGAAAGTAGGATGTGAACCGTTTGTTGAACCATTTCTGTGTGGAAGTTGGAAAACTAAAACACGAGGAAGTGGAAACATCTAATGATGTTGGGTTGGATGATTCATTAGTTCTGATCTGACAGTTGGAAAAGAACGATTTCATAGTTCCTATAGAGAATGAATGTATAAACGTATGCATTGGACATTCTGAAGAGGAGAGATAATAAGCCAAGAAGCTGAAGAGCCAATGAGATGTGAAGGTCGAGAGGCTGGCTGGATGGTCGAGGGGCCTTGAGGCTGGAATAGAGAAGAGAGAGCTCCTGATCATGAATCATTTTTGACTTCTCTTATGTTGATCTGCACTATATATGTGATGGTATTGTAACAGTGCGAAGATTCTTTAGTTTGAGAAGTTGATCGGAAATTGTATAGGGAGATTTGTTGCTACTAGTTGTATCCAGAATGAAGAAGATGCAATCTCTAAAAGGCTAAAGAGCCTGAAACTATATTGTAACTTTCTGTTGTTGAATAATACAATGGCTTGAACTTTGGAGAGGGGTTTTTTACCCGAAAGGGTTTTCCCCACGTAAAATATTTGTGTTCTATTTTCTATAGTATCTTTCATCTGTGTTGTTTCTTGATGTTGAATTTACATGTGTTTTTCTCAGAAGGATTAATGTGGGAAATAAATTTGTTGTTTCTGCATTAGGACATAGTTGTGCGTGTCTTTGAGGAAACCTAATTGAAATTAAAGTTATCAAAGGCACTACTATTTGGAGTTTTCATTAGATGCACTACATTGATTTCCTCACAAGTGGTATCAGAGCCTTCTTCTAGTCGTTGGTTTTGGATATTTTTCCTATGAAGATTTCTTAGCTTGAATAGGCTAGAAGAAATATGGAGGAATGGACTAATGTATTGATCCTTTGATGAGTGGAAGCCTTGTAGTATTCTGAGACAACATGCAACTTGAAGGATGGTCAAGATGGAAAAGGGAGTTGATCATGTTGTGATCTGTGTATCCTGGTTGGTAGCATTTTAACCTTGGAGTATGAGGTGGATTTCTATGCTTCATGGTTGTGTAGCAGTAAAGCTTCCATATTGGGTGCATGTGTAATAGGCTCCTGGGTAATATGGAGAAGCCTAGGTTGTTTCTCAGCCATGGAAGAGAGTGCTTGTGCTAGGTGGTGGTTCCTGGTGTTGGAAAGTGTTGTTTCTTATTAACCTTGAATGCTTGAAGGCTATGGAGTTAATCATCAGATGATTTGCAAGCTTTTGAAATAGCCTTTCTCTCTTTCTCAGATGCATGTACATGGTGGTTTTAGAGTTGGCCTGAAAGGGGCTTGGATTCTTCTGAACTGCTATTTTATTTCTAAGGATGTTTTGTACTTGTATGGTTATGTGGTTTTGCAGGTTTTACATAGTTAAGCAAAAACTTGTGGTTATGTGGAGTTGTTGTTAAGCTATTTTCTAGACCCTGGTTTTTTGGGGTGTTGTTGGATGAGATAGTTGCAGTTCTGCATGCTTGCTTTGTGCATGGATTGAGGAGGTGTGTTTTCTTCTCTGTATGGGATTGTTGGTACATTATTTTTCACTCAGTATTCCTATGGTGGTGCTTGAGGGTTCCTTGATTATGGTGCTCATTGTGGACATGGTTGGAAAATCAGATTTGGCATATTCTAGTGTTTGAGTCATGTTGTCTATGTGGTTATTCTCTTTGATATCTTAGTTTTATAGTTTCCAATGCGATGAAAGGTTTGCATGTTTGATGATTGTGATCTACGAGTTATGCATTTTCTGGATTAGCTACCCATTGGCTGCAGTGAGATAACTTGGATGTGGACTATCTTTATCCACGAGGTTGATTCATTGCTGGTGCAGACTTGTTAGCTAGCCTTGTTTGTGGTCACTTGTGCATTGGTGTGATTGTTTTGAGATGAGAGTTTGGATACTATTGAGTACCTAAATAGTTGGTTAAGGGAACCTATAGTAGGTGGTCATGATGCTTGGAGAGCTCGGGTGTCACTTTTTAGTGGGAGCTCTAGCAGTGACTGTGGATTCATCACATGGTGGTGAATGGTCTTCTTTGGTGTTGCAGATGTTTCTAGGGAGAGATTTTAGATCCTGTTGTTGTAGAAGGGTTCTTTCGAATTTTCATGGACATCATTTGAATATGTGCAACATCTTGGAACCATGGAGGACGCTTGGAGTCTTTGGCTAAGGTGTTGGTGGTGCTTGACAGGTGATGTTGGTTTTTAGTCTGTTTTCTTTATGTCATGGTATACTCTTTGTGCACTAGAGTTTAGGCATTGTGCATTGTACTTGAGACAATGGTGAAATCACCTGAAGCATGGTATCTCCTAAGGGGATGTGTAGATCATGGTGTCACGATAAGTTCCTAATTCAGATGATTGGAGCTTTAACAGTGGTCTGGTAATTCTTTGTGTATTGGGTGCTTTGATTATTTGCTTGATACTTCCTGATAGTGGAGTATTGTAGTTGAAGTTTAGCATGAGATGATCGGTTGCTAGTACTCATGGATACATGAAGAATAAGGTGAGGTTGTTTTTCTCTTATGAGAGAAGTGTTGATGCTTGTTACTCTTGTTAAAGTTTTTCAGCAGAAAGTCTGAGAAGTTTGCACCTTGGTTGAATGAGAGTTCAATAAGAGACCTATGAGGAGATTGC
Source organism: Sequoia sempervirens (assembly GCA_007258455.2). NCBI lineage: Eukaryota > Viridiplantae > Streptophyta > Pinopsida > Cupressales > Cupressaceae > Sequoia > Sequoia sempervirens. Next base: position 61,578,532 of record VDFB02000013.1, on the reverse strand, counting down.
TCTTGGATTAGTCATGATGGCTTGTATATCTTGAAAGATTATTCTCGTTCCAACTCTTGGTCTACTCGGTAGTTTATCTGAAAGGTATTTGGCCCATTATATTTTTTAGATGTATTTTAATGTTCACTTTCATGATATGGATCTTGAATTGTTATCTAATAGTTCTGGAGGATTCATAGTGGAAGTTGTATAGCTTGCTTTATCTCTAAGAATTGGTAGGAGATGTTGTATGGGATAATTTCCTAAAATAGGGAATGAATTAGCTTGATACATCCATGTTGATTACATGATATTAGAAGTTGGTTTGATCTTGGTGATTGAATGGTTGGATGTTGTTTTGGATTTTCTTTTGGGATGTGAAGGAGATCATTCTTGACACAGCTGGCTGTTAGAAGTGTATGTAGGAGGGTTTTCTATAGGAAGATGATGTGCAGAGTTTCTCTCTGTGGCCGTGAAGGTTTGTGGTGAGAGAAATGTTTCTTGTAGCAATTTGTTGCAGGTTGTGCATGTCATTGTGGATATTTCCTTGGTACTACATGGCTACATTTTCTGTGTGCTATTATTGGTAGACTTGTGATGCCTTCTGATCTTTCAGATCTGGATTACTCAGGCAGTGGGAGTTTATGTATGTGTCTTGTCATCTTAGACTGGTTGGCACTTGGAGCTTGTATTTGTTGTTGATGAGTTGGTTCTGGTTTGGCATAAGTTTACTAATGTTGATACCTATTGAGGTATGTGAGATTGGATGGTATAGCATGAGCTGTGGGTGCTATTTTCAGTCGTGTGGGTTTATCAGTTGGATGGAAGCAGTCATTCTAATTGTTGTTCTAGCTAATGGTTTTTATCTTGTTTCTAGATAAGACTTCATGGTTGTGTTCTAATTGAAGCTTTGAAGTTGATATTGCTTCTATATAGCATTTGAGCATAGTGAAGTGGTAGCAGTATCTTGTTGAAGATGTCACTGGGATCTTTTTCTTGTGTTCGTTGGAATGGTGCTTATTCACCTTGGCAATGTATCTTTCTTCCACACGTGGAAGATGATAGGATTGTTGCTTGAATGGTGAACATCTTGGATGTTGGAGCAAAATTATTGATGGAGCATGAGAGCATGTTGATATCTATGTGGTTTCTTGGAGGGATATGACCGATTGCCTTGTTGATGTTGAGTTTTAGTTGGATGCTGGTCTTTGTTGTAGATTGTCTAGTGGACTAAATTTGTGGAATCTTGTTGATTAGGTGTCTTGAGTATTGTGGGGTTTGAACTGGTGGAGCTAGTGTGATCTTAGTTTCTGGTTGCTTTGGAGGTGCCTGTGTGATCTTCGTCAAGTGGGAGATTGTTGGAATCATGTGCCTCAATCTCACAGGTTGTAACCTTTGGAAGAGTAAAGTTGGTGTGACATTCCTGTTGTCTGGCTGACTAGCAGTTTAACCTTGTGTATTGCTCATGTCGTTGAGACAATACTTCTGTCTTTCCAAATGGACCTATCACTATGACATGGTGACTCAATGAGATCTCTTACTGTTATGGAATGTCTCACCAACATAAGAGTTTGTTATCGGGTGCCTAGCGTATGGCGGGGAGAGTCATGGTGAATGGAGTCATCGATGTAACCCATTTGCTTCGATATGAAGTCTTAGTGATGGAGGGTTGTCTCACCCATACATACTCTCCTGGAGCCATCAGGGTGACTTGAACACTCGAGAAGAAGTCTCAGTGACAATAGGAAGTCTTGCCAATATCAGCATGACCTTTGGTTTGTCTAGCCAATGTGGAAATCGGTATGACTTGTTCCTATCAGCATGAAGTCTTGGCGACCGGGAGATGTCTCACCGATTGGAGTGATCGATGTAACGTAAGGCTTTGATATGAAGTCTTGGTGAAGAGTGTTTGTCTCACCAATAGATCATTGGGCTAACATAAGGGCTTCAGTAAGATGTCCCAACAAGAATGGAAGGTCACGCCGATGGGGATACAACTAAAGTCATCAGAGTAGCTCAAGGTGAAAGGTATGAAGTCTTGGTGAAGGTCAAATGTCTTACCGACTCAGTAAGACATGGGTGCTCGATGTGAGGTCTCAGTGAAAGAAAAAAGTATTTCTGACTAAGTAAGACATATTTGCTCCGAGTGAGGTCTTGGCAAGCTACAATGGTCTCACCGATGGCTATGTAACTTCAGTGTAAGACATGAAGGCTTGGTGTTACATCTTGGCAAAAGACAAATTTCTTGCTGATTATTAGATGTCTTCAATGTGACTCTTGGCAAACAGTGCCTTTGGGGTAACAAGGAGGACTTCGGTATGAAGGCTTAGTGAATGTGGAATTTCTGGCCGACAGTTGGGCTCTTTGATATGAATTGAAGGAATTGGTATGATGTCTTGGCGAAGAGAGATTTTCTTGACGATGGGAATCTTGATGTCAGTATGACTCTTGGTGAGTAGTTGGTGATCGGTATAACATAAAGGCTTGATATGATCTCTCAGTGAATGACAAAAGTCTTGGCTACTGAGGAACACTTCAAAATGACTTGTGAGCTCAGTGTGATGCCTTGGAAAAATATGATAGTCTTGCCAATGGATTTACTAAGGTCGATGTGACTTGTGAACTTGTTATGATCTCTTGTCGATAATGAAGACTCTTGGCGATGGATTTGTAATCAGTCCTATGGAATCAGGGAGACACAGTTAGTGTCTCACCAACATGTGTCACAAGTTGAACACCTTTGACCATTGGAAGATCATCCTACGTGGTGCAATTTGAACTAATTAGAGAAAGCAAGATGTGAACCGTTTGCTGAACCATTTCTATGTGGAAGTTGGAAAACTAAAACACGAGGAAGTGGAAACATCTAATGATGTTGGGCTGGATGATTCATTAGTTTTGATCCAATAGTTGGAAAAGAACGATTTCATAGTGCCTACAGAGAATGAATGTATAAACGTATGCATTGGATGTTCTGAAGAGGAGAGCTAATAAGCCAAGAAGCTGAAGAGCCAATGAGATGTGAACGCTGAGAGGTTGGCTAGATGGTCGAGGGGCCCTGAGGCTGGAATAGAGGAGAAGAGAGATCTCCTGAACATGAATCATGTTTGACTTCTCTTATGTTGATTTGCACTATATATGTGATGGTATTGTAATAGTGTGAATATTGTTTAGTTTGAGAAGTTGATTAGAAACTGTACAAGGAGATCTATTGCTACCAATTGTATCTAGAATTAACAAGATGTAATCTTTGAAAGGCTGAAGAGCCTGAAACTATATTGTAAATTTCTATTGCTGAATAATACAATGGCTTGAACTTTGGAGAGTGGGGTTTTTTACCTGAAAGGGTTTTCCCCATGTAAAATCTTTGTGTTCTATTTTCTGTAGTATCTTTCATCTGTGTTGTTGCTTGCTGTTGAATTTACATGTGTTTTTCTTAGAAGGATTAATGTGGGAAATAAACTATTTCTGTTTCCACATTAGGACATAGTTGTATGTGTCTTTAAGGCAACCTAATCGAAATTAAAGTTACCGAAGGCACTACTATTTGAAGTTTTCATTAGATACACTCCATTGATTTCCTCACATTCGTCTAGGTTGGGCCCCTTTTGATTTATTATTTTATTTCCTTCACCTAACTTTATTATTTATTAAGTCTTGGATGGTCTCATGCTCCCTCATTTAAAAAACAACTTATGTCATTGTTTATCATCAGCCTAGTGATGTCCCCTCGTTCTTTTAATAAATGTTTTATATTTGTAGAGGGACAAGTTTGTGTGACCATAGATCAATTATCATTTGATCTAAATCATTCCTCGCCATCCTGTGATGACCCCACCACACTATTTTGGTTGATCGTGATATCATGGGTGAGCACCACCTGTCTCATTTAATGAATCTAAAGAGATGATAGAAATGCTTGATACATTTATCTGGTTTAAATACATTATGTAGCGGGTTACTAAAGCATTTATGAGATGCACATGTTACAAATCAGTAGAGATGTTATAATCTTGGTAGGAAAGGTGATTGATGGTTAATGACAAAGCTGCAAATTGTGTTGAACAAATAGGATTACCAATGGTTGAGATCCATAGTTGCCCGCCATAGCGTGATCAAAAGTTACGAGGTCTTTATTGATCGCGATATCACAAGTAAGCACCACGTGGATTTCCTTGGAAATGCATAGTATGGTGGGCCCTTATTGCCTTGATAGAGATCATGTCAGTTTGTTTTGAAGGAAGTTGTTCGATCATCTAACCAAAGTGAAGGATCAACGACTAGTATTTGAATCTACATCAAATGTGATTACAAGGTTCTATTTTGTAATTTCATATTTCTATTTAGCCCTCCCAGAGAACTAAGTGTTGAAGAGAGCCAAGATACAAACACCAGAAAAATGGCATATAGGTCATTTGTAGCAGACAATGAATTTTGATATAGAGAGACTCGGATGTATGTATTTTGATGGAGTAAATGAAGATATCTTAGTTGCAAATTAATATTTTGGTATCAACTGTTTGTTAAATTTATCCAGTTATTTAATTTTCTCCATTCTAATGCTTCTCTATTGTTTAAATTGATATAACAAGTTTATACTTAGTTTATCATTGTACATTTTCTATATATGTGTGATTTGGTTATTTGGTTCTCTAAAGTAGGGATTAAAATATTTTAATCAATCACAACAATTGGGAAGTGTTACTTGGATTAATAAGAAGAATCACATAACTAGAATTGTCATTCTATCTCAAGAAGAGTTTGTCAATTATTCACTTGCACATTTACACAAGTTGTAAACAATTTATGTGCCTAACAATCTAAATTATTGCCATTATTGAAATCCACATTTGAAAATATTCATTAGACTCCATATACCCAATACGGCACTGGTCTCCCCTTGTATTCTTTTATAATTTTCATTATTCTTATTTATTTTACACTTACATTTACAAATACACATACATATGCATTTACTGTTTTCATTTATTTCTCATGTAGTTTAATAGTTTGATTGATTTCATATTATGTGTTGAAGACTTTAGAATTTCAATTACATTAATTTATGGATATGTTGTATCTATAACACTACAAAACCATATGCTCTTTGCATTTACACTTTCACTTAGAAATACACACTTATATACATAGATATAGATTTCTTTAATGATATGTTGTATTTATTGTTCTAGGAGAGCATCCAGTAATTGCATTTACATTTCCATTTAAAAATGCATATACATACATGCATGCATATATTTGTGTGTGTGTATGTATATCATTTATATTCATTGTTCAAAAACAACCCATTAGGTCTGTACATGGATAAAAATTCATAAAATCAAATCTCCCATACATATTTTGTTGAAACCTAGGCTTGAACCTCTCATTTCACATGCTTTTCTTCACAAAACTCTTGAGGACAACAGCTATACCTTCTTTATTTCTCATCCTACACCCTATTTATGCATCCTACAATTACAACAATATCCAAGGGTCTCTTACACAAGCTATAGTAATCACAAAAAATGTAAGAGCCTCTTTATATCTTGTTTGGACTACAAAACCCTCAAAAATAGGGCAATCGGGTTGTATGCTTGAATGTTTTGTATAAGGATTTGATAAGTAGTATTATGGGTGGATATGTTCTATATAAGGATTTGATTAGTATTGGGTTAGAATACATATTGATGAGATTGTAAAGCAATGTTATCAAGGATCTTATATGTTATGTGTTAAATCTATCATAAACCCTTAGATGCTTATAAATTTGACTCCTCCCATTGATATATGGCATTGATCTAAGTTGTAGTTATTTGCATGGTTTAGTATTTTTTTTCCTTTACCTAGAGCTTGCTACAACTTGCAAATCAATGACTATCTTATACTGTGAAATGTTATTGTAGTTATATCATGCTCCAAATAGTTGATATTATTGATAAACAACCAATTCTATTCAATATTATCCTATTATGTTGAGCTATTAAATGAGATTATCTGTTGTTGTTAATATTGTCTATGATGATGGTACAGAGGTTGTAAATGCATTAAGGGATCACCCTCTTGGGTCTTGCAGAGCCCAAAGTGTAGGAGGTCTTTAAAATCCTCGTTAGTTGGTCTAGGTCCTTTAAGCTACCCTTTATTGGAATTGGCAATTCCATAGGTAGATTTTAAGATTAACCTGCTTACCATAAAAACAACCAACACCTTGCATATGTTCTTGGTGGAGGCATTAAAGAAGAATTGTATGCCTCTATTTCCATTCATTAGATCTATCTTATCCTAGCATATACTTGGGATAAGTTTATAATTGCTTTACACTCATGTGATGAAGGCTATGTGTTGAAATCCTAGACCTCAACCAAGATGTGGGTAGATTATGTGAGTTTTGCCAAGACCTGAGGCTGGTCAATGAAAATGTGAAAGACTAAGCTATTTTATTTTTTCTATCTTATCTTATACCATTTTATGAGAATGGGGGCGCCAATGTACGAGAAGATCTTTGGAAACTAGGCATGAAAATTGTAGGTTAAAGAGAATGGTGGTGCCAAACTTATAGTACCTATTGCCTCTTTGTTGTCGATTTTCCAATAGTTCCCTCAACCTCATCCTCAATGCTGCTTGACCTTATTTTAACTCCTCCAAACTCTTCCTCGGCATTGATATTGCCCTTGTTTTCACTCCTCCAAACTCTTCATTGGCATTGGTATTGACCTTGTTTTTACTCCAAACTCTTCCTCGGCACTGGCATTGACCTTTTTTTCACTATTCCAAACTCTTCCTCGACAGTGGTATTGACTTTTCACTTCTCCAATTTGATGAGCTACAACCTGGTTTCATTAGGTTTTACAGTATGTTAATTAAATTGAAAATTTTGGTGCCATTTAGCTAGGTTTTAATATTCTACAATATAGTTAAGTATACATAAGCTATATTTTAAATAATAAATAATATAATTATTCAACTTATTATAATTATATATTATATTCTTTAACAAAATTATCAAATACATATAAAATTAATATAATTAATAATTAATAATAAGTATATTTTTATATAATACAAAATATAATTAATATAATATATATTTAATATAATTATAATATATATTACTATGAGAGAGAGAAACTAAATTTTGATTGGTTGTTTCATGTCAACAATCCAAGGATGGCATGTGTCCTTGGGGAGTTATTCTCAAGGGAGCATGCCATTTGTTAAGGATATGATAATTCTCCTTTAAGACCTCTTCAATGTACCCATTGCACACTTAAGGAGACAAAGATAAACATAGGGAAGAAAATATAGAGAGAGAGAGATAATGAAAAGCATACAAATAGAAAGGGAGACAAAGATATAGAGAGAGGTAGAGAGATAAATAGATAAGAATGAATAGATAGAGATATAGGGAAGGTGATTGATATATCTCTCCCTGACACTCTCTATATCTCTATATCTCCCACTATC